>KZ652715.1:2327-18101 GCA_001010745.2 Gerris buenoi | reverse complement strand
TGATGATGATGAGTAGGAGGGTTTGTTACCTCGTGATGATGATGATGAGTAGGAGGGTTTGTTACCTCGTGATGATGATGATGAGTAGGAGGGTTTGTTACCTCGTGATGATGATGATGAGTAGGAGGGTTTGTTACCTCGTGATGATGATGATGAGTAGGAGGGTTTGTTACCTCGTGATGATGATGATGAGTAGGAGGGTTTGTTACCTCGTGATGATGATGATGAGTAGGAGGGTTTGTTACCTCGTGATGATGATGAGTAGGAGGGTTAGTCACCTCGTGATGATGATGTTTATGTCGCAGGTGATGAAGTTGCTGGATTTCTTCGCACAAGGCGTGAGCGTGATCCTCGTGTTCGACTTGTTGCCGTGGACGCTGTCTCAGGTTATCTCTGAGAGGCCGCAACTCTTGGACGAGCCCACAGTGAAGACTTACTCTCAGATGCTGCTGAAGGGAGTGTCCGCTATCCACGCACTCAACATTATGCACAGGGTAAACTCGATCCCAACTTCCATCATAATAATATAAACTTAACTATTCAGTTCTAATGACTTCACACTCACAAGTACCAATCTAAATACAAGTTTGTTTGACAACTCGATGCCATGTTTTGCAATATTGTTAAGCAATATAGAAGTTACACACTTTGTGTTAGTGAGAGACCAAGGGATGTGCCACGCATGCGTGACACATAGGAACTGTTCCAACATCAGATGTTGCTCGGCATTACGCCATGTCCGGCATCGTTTCGTCGCGTCCGACTCATCAGGGGTCCGACGATGCCCACCCAACTCTGGACCTATACCAGGTCAGATTTAGGGCTTTATCATAGACAAGCTACTCTCACACCGACATTCTAGCTTGGCTCGGTCTCTCACTAACACAAATTGTGTACCTTATTGCAGTGTGCAGAAGTTGCTTATCACAGTTACACATGCGTCTGTAGGTGTGCAATGTTTCATCCTCGTAGGAAAACAAAATAGTTTTAAGTATTGTTCAAAATGTTTTAACTACAAATCAATATTTTTTAAGACGGGTATATAAATTTTAATCTTTAACTTTTATAAATAATCTATTCTTTGTAAATTATTTGTTAAAAAGTGTGTAGCTTTATTTTCACAGAGTTTAAAATTGTATGAAGAAGAGAGAGCAGGAGGTGTGTTGTTTTGTCTGAAAATAACTTCTAATCAGAAAGTTTGTTGCATCAATCTGGTTGTCTCTCTCGTTATATTGTTACGGTTATATTACATAAAGGTTAATCTTGATTTTAGGCCTTTACCTACTTTCTCTGCCTATAGATGCCTTCAGAGAACGTAAAACGTTGCCTTATAAAAAGTAATTGAAGTTAGATTGCTTTAATTAATCCTGCAGTCCTAAATAATGGAGGGATTATACTCGTACTGTAATGTAGATTTAATGAAGAGCCAGTTTGCGGTGGACAGTCCTGATATCGTGACGTATAATTTGGTGTGGATTTGTATCGTGTATGAATGTACTGTGCAAGGTGTCAAGTCATTAATACAATTACCACTGCAGATGTAAGTAATTAAAATATTATCGACAGTAATAAGTTTCAAGCATGATTTAAAACAATCACGAATTACAGAACTCAAGGGAATTATCTTCGCTAATACATTTCAAAGTTGGAAGGGAAATGATCCTTCGCTTTTGAAGGAAATATTTTTTCGGTTCTTGCTTCCAAGTTGGAAGTTGGGACGGCAGACGAGCTCCTTTGAATTTCAACTTCTTATTAGTTTTACTTAAACTATATAAAGTAATATGGAACTGATATAATTTATTAACTGACATCAACAGACTTGCACATAAATCTCAACGTTATCGAGTAAATTATAACAAGGGGAACGACAGAACAATACAAGAGCCGCCAAATAACCAGAGGAATAAAATAGCTCTTAATCCTCTCAAGTTCTTGCAGTTTCAAACTTACCTTTTGTTATCATTCAACTAATTATTTAATAGTAAATAACATACGCTGTGCGTACATAGCAAGCATAAGACATTCTGTGAAACAAACCCGTTATAAGGGGCGAACTAATCGGTTACTTTAAAATAAATACTTAGGTAGGACACAGGAAACGCCGAGCGTCCAGGTGGACACGTGGCATCGATGAGAAACGCCGAGCGTCCTGGTGGACACGTGGCATCGATGAGAAACGCCGAGCGTCCTGGTGGACACGTGGCATTGATGAGAAACGCCAAGCGTCCTGGTGGACACGTGGCATTGATGAGAAACGCCGAGCGTCCTGGTAGACACGTGGCATTGATGAGAAACGCCAAACCTGCTGAAGACTCCGCCGTTTGTCGCGCCGGACAGCACATCGAGCAAACGATGCAGGGAGTGCTAACTCAAAAACTCCTGAATATAACCAGGGAGAAGAGAACTTTGTCAAGCCATAAACCAGAGTTAGGCCCTAATAAGGGCTATAAGGGGTTATAAGCTTCGTGAAACAAGGGAAAGGCCTAAAGAAGCGATAAAAGCCGCTGGAGATCTACCCCCTAACTGATATGGTTTTAGGTCAGTTCTCTCCACAATAGATACAATCAGGCAGATTAGATACCGCAAGCAGTCAGACGTGCTGAAGACCGCAGTCGTCAATCACAATGAGTTATACTCCTGGTCAGGCAGGACGTGGGGATAGCCTTCCTATAGCTATTATCATAACATAATATGGTGTATAAATAAACCTGTTATAACATATTTGTTTTAGGATTTAAAGCCAGCAAATCTACTAATCAGCGTTGACGGAATTCTTAAGATTGGAGACTTCGGCCTTGCCAGACTGAAATGGCAAAATGGCGGGACTTACACTCATCAAGTAGCTACACGATGGTACAGGGCGCCTGAACTCCTGTACGGTTCCAGGACTTACGACGAAGCTGTAGATCTGTGGGCTGTAGGTTGCATTATAGCTGAGATGTACACCAAGACAGCTGTCTTTCCGGTAAGATATCAAGATAAAAACCTGTGTGACAGTTAAGAGAGAGGGGGGGGGGGGGGCTATTGTACTTAAAGTAAAGTTCCTGCAAGCATGCAGTGCATCTCAACCATGCTTTTACTCAACCATAATTATTTCAAAGTTTTTAAGAATTAACGGTACTAGGAGCAACAAACCGATTGCACAAACTGATTGATTCTACGACTATTTGACGTAGCTCCATTGGTTGTACCTTAGTTGGTGGAAAATTTTTGTACCTTAGTTGGATTAATATTTTCTTTTTTAATTTTTGACGTTGAGCTCTCATTGCGTCCAAAATAATCAGAAATCAAATTTCTGATATGAGGGCTTAAATATCACACTAATGCTCTTTAAATCGTGTTTTTTTTATGAACTCATTTTATTTTCTGAGTACACGAGAGTAATCTTTTTTTCTGAGCGCCGCGTCACATGACCACTTTTGTAAAGTTGGTTATTATTTTGCAAATCATTTGACAGGCCTCAAATTGTACTTTAGAACTGTTTCATTTGTTTATTTTTAAAAAAAAATTGGTACTTTTAATTTTGAACCGATTTATATAATAATAATATTATATGTGTAATATCTTTACATTATATACGTGTCATTTTTAGTCGGTATAATGAATGTCCATACGGGGAAAATGCAGCGGGCTTGACCCTCCGCGACCGCGGTCCGTGTGCCTCGAACAACCCGAGACCACGGTGCTGGACCATCAGCAAGGAATTACATGCCCAACGAAACCTAACCGAGACGAGAATAAACGGCCTAGATCCAGACCCCCTAACAAAGCAGTGAGCCTATCAAAGTAGTAGTATCTACATTGCGCCCAAGTCTGCTTTTTGCCTCATTCAGATCAGGCCGTGTGTTGCAGTAATAGAGCAGTCCTGCTCATGAAGGTGAGAGTAAAGTGAGGTTAAACAAAGAGCAGACTTGGCCACAGTGTACTCGTACCGCAGTGTACTTGTTTAGACCTGTACCTAAACCTCTTTTTTTTATTTATGTATGTTCTTTATTTTCTAAATTATAGTTTGCCGTATTCGGCGTGTATGAATTGTCATGTAGTTACGTGCATGATTTACATACTTATACTTATGATTATTATTGACACATTGTAACAACAACTACACTTCACACATCACTACTCTTCACTCTTCAACAACTGCTCTCTCTTCACTGCAACTCTTGCTCATCCTTTATTACGAAAGACAAATCCAACTCTAAACCTACTGTTTACTAATAAACAAACGTAGTGCATGTTATCTAGCTGATAACGATAAACTCACGGGAGGTTTTCGATTGACCGTTCCGGTAGGCAGCACTGAGCTGTTTCGTAAATCCAGCGGTAACCTTACCTAACCTTATCTACAGCTGGTAAGGGGCAGATCGAATCTCAAGCTCAAGCATGGTAGCCTAGCTTTTTTTGTGCACGACGACTTTTAACTTTATTATTATTCATTTATCGTTTTACCATTAATTTATCCCTTGCATGATATTACCTTCACCATTAACTCATCCACCGACCTATAGGACATCCTGACGCATCACGGCAGGACTTTAACTCTAGCACTGAGCATCGTATACGACCTACGACCTATGCATGCCGTCGCAGTAACTACGTTACACATTAATATTAATTTGTTTGATTTAATTGTGATTTGTGATATGCTAGTCTAGTCAATCATATTTATTTAAATAGTTCCAGAGTTACCAATTTAGTTTAATGCTTGTTATTTATTGTTATCTAGGTTTAAACTAACTTTCTCTTTCCAGCTTCCCCTTCGACCTGTTGCATGCGTACTAATCACCCCTCTTTCATATTTCAGGTAACCCGCTCTCTCCAACTTTATATTGGTGGTGGTCTATCCGATATTATTTATTTATTTATTTCAGATTTATTTATGTGGATGTCCTCTATTCTTGGTTGGCCCAGTTTACTTTAGGTGTAATTTATTCATTTGTTATTTATTTGTTACTAATTTATTTATTTATTTATTAATTTATTTACCCATTCAAGTTATTCATTTGCTCAGTAATTAATTTATTTATTAATCAACATACGATCAATTTATCTTACTCACTTATCATGCACGCCTTAATATATATCATTATTTAACAGTATTATCTACTTGTTTTGCTTATTCTTAAACTACAGTCCACACTTTCAGTCCTACCTCTTTGGACTGGTCACCTGATTCCTTTCATAATCCTTAAATCCTTACCCTTCAGTACCCGTATCAGAGAATCCCTCCTACGGGCCGAAACAGTACTCGTACCACAGTGTACTCGCACCACAGTGTACTCGTACCACAGTGTACTCGTACCACAGTCGTACTACAGTGTACTCGTACCGCAGTGTACTCGTACCGCAGTGTACTCGTACATATTATTGCGTCATTAGGCTAACTTTTGAGTGGGGGTCCGAAACTTGACCCTTGTTTCTTGACTTTTTGGTTTTTGTTGGGGACTTAGATCTAGTTTAGAACCTGAATTACTTGATTTTAAGTATAAGAGGAGCCTTGGATAATAAATTGCAATTAAAAAAAGTAATGTTTTGTCTGCACATGAGAATTGCACTTTATGGATACTCGTTCCATTTCATACGTTACCAAGTCCCGACCTGCCGGGTTCCTGTCTGTGAAGTGAGGCCTCGGTGCGAGTTCAACTTTCTCCACGAAATCTATTTATTTTTTTACAACGGTTATGTGCTTGTGGGTAGATTAAAACTTAATAAACAATGTGACATTCTTACTTGCCTAGTTGGCCTGGTCTTCTCGAATTTAAAAATTCAGTGCTCTCATTGGCTCCCCTCCACATTTTTTCGATTTTCCTGCGCTGTAAAGAGTTAATACTAATTGTGAAGAGAGTCTAGAGTACAGAGATGGAGACGTGATATCCAATTACTATGAATTGATTCTCTGTTCTCAAAGTCGTAACTAAGTATTGCTTGCTTGACTGCAGCCTGTGAGTTATGCTCAGTTGTCCGTTCCAGCAGGTTAAATACGGTTTCAAACGGAGTTGCTCCCTGCTTGCCTTCCTCAAATTACTTGCTCCAACTCCTGACACGGAAAACTTGGTCAAAGAATCTGTCGCATCAGACTTGAACCGAGTGACACGTGTCGGAAACTCGAAGACACACGTGTCGCAAACTCGAAGACTTTGGAAGGCATGAGGCAACTTGTCGGCGCTCCAAGACAAAGTTTTACCCCCTCCCAGTCTCGACTCCTTCCTAATTGCAATATATTTGAGTTTAGGGTGATACATTATACAAGCCGACATCTTTGCAATTTCGGCTGTTTTTATTTGTGCCTTATATTAAACATTTTGAACTCGAAATAACCTTAATTAACAACTTTTTGACGCTGCGGAATAAATAAGATTGTCTATAATAAAAAAAAGTCTAGTACATCTCAAGTACAGGTACTAATTGAGTACTTTACAATTATAAGCGTTAATTCTCGGTCTAGTCCTGTTGCCGTGAATATTTGGCTCTCTAGATTTGTAGAATAAGATTAAAAAAGCTTAGATTTGGGGTTATGTATCAGTTACGACAGAGAAAAATCATTCTCCCGTATAGCTCAGATGGTAAGAGCACCTGTACGGATTAATAGGAGGTCCCGTGGTTCGATTCCCGGTACGGGGGTGTATTTTTCTCTGTATGTCTCCCGTAGTTATTGATAATTGTAATTTGGATTATTTAAAGTTTAATCTTTCCGTAGTAATAAAACTACCAAAAATTTAAAAATTATAATAATTTATTTAAAAAGTTCTGACGATTTATGAGAAAATAAAAATCTTTATTGGAATTTAATATAAGAAAAACCTTGTCTTTATGAATTGCAATAATTAAATTCTCAAAGAGCCAAACTAATGAGAAAAGCTTAAAAAACCACAGATTGTACTTTTACTTAAAATATTATAAACCTGTATTAAACTAAAACTTTTTAAGAAATCCACTTAAAGCACTGGATTCTCTTACTCTTCAAAATGCTTTAGTTGGAGAAATTCGACTCTTTGAAAACCATAATGTAAAGTAAACTAATTGTTAGCTAGCTTGCTACCACAACACCCTGTAGTGTACATAGTGTACATCCTTGGCTTGCCACAACATGGAGATAACTAACCTGGATTTACTGACAACTAAATGACAACAAAACCGTAAAACTGCAATGGACATTCATTGCAGTTATAGTATAACTATCTCGGAGAACAGAACATTACACCAACACCAGACTCACCGTAGACAACATGGGGTCCTAAACCACACTGCGCAAGCGCCTGCTCGTTCCTCACTAACCCCGCACTTTGAGTGTATCTTCGTGGGATATGGCTCCAGCAATAGTTGATTGACCATATCATCCCAGGCACGAAGAATCCTCTTTCGAAATTACACTCATTGATCTTACCAACCCCAGACAGAGTAATCAAGTGGAGTCAGGTCTGTGTTGGGCGGCCACTCGTCTGAATCAAGTCTGGGCAATTCTCTTGCAAGTATCGAATTGTTTGTGTTTGCAAGGAGCGATGGGACGGGGCACCATCTTACAATCGTGTAATTTAGCATTTGATCTTCAGTAACTACGTTACACATTAATATTAATTTGTTTGCTTTAATTGTGATATGCTAGTCTAGTCAANCCGTCGCATGACTGCTCACGTTAGTCCGTCGCATGACTGCTCACGTTAGTCCGTCGCATGACTGCTCACGTTAGTCCGTCGCATGACTGCTCACGTTAGTCCGTCGCATGACTGCTCACGTTAGTCCGTCGCATGACTGCTCACGTTAGTCCGTCGCATGACTGCTCACGTTAGTCCGTCGCATGACTGCTCACGTTAGTCCGTCGCATGACTGCTCACGTTAGTCCGTCGCATGACTGCTCACGTTAGTCCGTCGCATGACTGCTCACGTTAGTCCGTCGCATGACTGCTCACGTTAGTCCGTCGCATGACTGCTCACGTTAGTCCGTCGCATGACTGCTCACGTTAGTCCGTCGCATGACTGCTCACGTTAGTCCGTCGCATGACTGCTCACGTTAGTCCGTCGCATGACTGCTCACGTTAGTCCGTCGCATGACTGCTCACGTTAGTCCGTCGCATGACTGCTCACGTTAGTCCGTCGCATGACTGCTCACGTTAGTCCGTCGCATGACTGCTCACGTTAGTCCGTCGCATGACTGCTCACGTTAGTCCGTCGCATGACTGCTCACGTTAGTCCGTCGCATGACTGCTCACGTTAGTCCGTCGCATGACTGCTCACGTTAGTCCGTCGCATGACTGCTCACGTTAGTCCGTCGCATGACTGCTCACGTTAGTCCGTCGCATGACTGCTCACGTTAGTCCGTCGCATGACTGCTCACGTTAGTCCGTCGCATGACTGCTCACGTTAGTCCGTCGCATGACTGCTCACGTTAGTCCGTCGCATGACTGCTCACGTTAGTCCGTCGCATGACTGCTCACGTTAGTCCGTCGCATGACTGCTCACGTTAGTCCGTCGCATGACTGCTCACGTTAGTCCGTCGCATGACTGCTCACGTTAGTCCGTCGCATGACTGCTCACGTTAGTCCGTCGCAAGACTGCTCACGTTGCAGCGTGCGCTCTGTGTCGTCTCTGGTTAAGCTTATTAAACTTATTTTTTACCGACAGGAAAATAAAATATTATTAAATCGAATATTTATTATCGATAAATGTAATTTCATTTCCTATTAAGGACTAAATCGAGTTATAAGAGCAACGCTCCCTGTTTGCAATTCTAAATCATATTAAATCGTGAGTTATTTTATACATTTTTTTTTAACTGTTTGTAAAAGTTTATTTTTGTGCAGTTTTACTCGTTGAAGTAGTTTGGCTTGATAACTTTTTAGTGACGTGACTCAGGTTTAATGGATAAACTTTGATAATGGAATTAATTTAAGGACAAGTGCAAGGTTATTATTAAGTCCTGCGATAAATTCAACTTTTACTTTTAAGTATCAAACTTAGCCGTCGCTCTAAAGTTCTGTTATTATGTTTCTTTATATCAATCTATTACATTTCTTCAAGGAACTTTGTTTCAGTAAGTTTTTTTTTAAGTTTTGTCGTTAAAAAGTTGTGTGGTGAATAGAAACTGCAAACATAAAACTAACTCTTTCACATTTTTCAAGGGAAGCTGAAGCTATGCTATTAGAGTGAAGAGGTAAAGCTTTATTTTCATCACTATAACTGTTAGCAGCCATCACGAGAATAGATAGAGGTTGCTAAACTTGTCCGTCTTTCTGTAACCACCTGATCTCTAGCAGAATAATGATCAAGTAAATACTCGTCTGTAGCATATAATGAGTAATTGCTGTTGGATCAGGGTTTGGAACTATGCAACTGGTTATTATTAATAGATGATCATTTATAAATAAACTAGCCGTTAGGCCCGTGGTAACGGGCAGAATAATAAATATGGTTGAGAAAAAGAGCTGAGAGATAATTAGTTATAATTAAAATAGATATTTAAAGAGATATTTTCTGTTTAAATAGTAAGTTTTATGCTCTGATATTCGTTACATTGGAATGGCGCAATGGTAGAGTCGTTTACTCATACTCTGGAGGTCACTGGTTCAATCCCAGCTTATGGCTCATCAATTTTTAACGTTATAAATCATTTAGAGGTGCGTCGCCGTCGCCCGTCGTCGGGACGACTACTCGATTATATAAAAGATAGCTTCATTCCAGGTTATAAATAAACAATATTGGTTAATCTGTTAGCAATGATTAGATAGGATGTTGGTGGAGCAGGATCTCAAAGTGTCGAGAAAAGTTGAACAAAAATACAAAAGTTGTTCGGCCTTTTAAAATTCCCAAAATTAATTTTAAGGCAGAAGAAAACTTCAATCCAATAAATTGGGACTGGGAAATATTACGGAATCGACTTCAACAAAGCATTCGGGCGAAGCTCGTGCAGCCGCCTCAGGGTAATAACTTGTGTAATTATTTGTGACTTCTTTTTATAAACAATGGACAAAAAAATAAGCTGCGAGTAGCTGCAAAACTTGACTTGGTTACAAATTTTACAATAAACGACAAAAATATAATTATAGCTAACAGATTAAACAACATTTGTTTACTTCAAGTAGTTTTCTATCATTCTTCTGTATTAGGGATTAAGTTATATGTATTATTTTAATTTTACAAATAATTTAATATTGAATAGTTATGCGTTATTAGTAGACTTTTATAGAAAATAACGGAATTTTCAAAATTTTAGGTCGGGCGCGGGGCCGTCAAGCGCCCCACCTAATCGGTGTCCGATGGGGCCCAAATTTTGATTGTCATGTTTTCTACCCATGTGGCCAGTTTTTATCACATTGACTTGTTGCATTTCCAAAACTTTGTGTATTCTCCCTATTATAGAGAATAAAGTCAAAATAGCTTTCAGCACTTTTATATTATTTGATGAGAAATGTGTTGTGTTACGAGGGAGAGACAGATATCGACCAGCTGGCCCTGGTGGTGGCTTGCCTGGGATCCCCAGGAGAGAAGAACTGGCCCGGGGTGTCCTCCCTGCCGGACTACAATAAGATCAGCTTCCCTCACGTCAAGCCAGTGCCTCTGGACAAGTTAGTGCCGGACTTGACTCCGCCTGCACTCACTCTGGTAGCGGACTTCATCAAGTACGATCCCGCTGCTAGGACCCCTGCCACCGAGGTAATTCTTACCATTTCAAATGTCATCGCTAGAGCGTTTTTAGAGAATAGTGGAATGTTATTGTACCGATTACCTACGAGCGATGTTTTTCATCCTAAATATACCTATATATGTGGCAACCTACATGTACTGTTTGTTTACACAGTCGTGCGTTTCAATAATAAAACTTGGGTTAAATTGCATTTAGGCGTAATATTACACCAGCTTATGAATCAGAATCAAAACGAATCGGTCGCAATTTGATTTGACCTCCTGAAGGTCTCGTAGGTTTCAACTAGTTTGGATTCTTGCAAGTTCTTTTCTCAGTTTGCATCTGGTCTGACTGCCCAGATTTAGTTGTTGTTAAAATCAATCCTAAATCGTCGAAGGTAATTGGGAAAACTAAGAAAGTCTGTTATCCGTAAATGATCGATAGTAAATAATGTATCGGCTTTTTCAAAGTTCATATAACCTGACCTAGAAATTTAATTAAGATATTACAAATTTTTTCTGCCCTACTTGACTGAATATGTGCAGCCGAATTGATGCGGCTCGACAAAACCGATTGATTCAGATTTCAGCACAGTGGAAACTTGGGGAAGGTGGTATCTCCTCTGCATTCCCTAGCTCTTCCAATCTCATCAATGATTCCCATTGATTCTGATTCTCTTGGTGTGAAACGGATAAGATAATTCTATTTTTTACTTTTTTAGAATAAAATACTGTTACGGTGCGAGGAATCGTGCGTGTAAATCTATCGTTTTGTCATAAATAATCTAAAGATGTGTTTAACTGTTGGCAGGCGCTGTCGCACCCGTACTTCTCACAGCCACCTCTACCTTGTAAAGAATGTCAGCTTCCCAGACCGGAGCTGACGAGCGAAGCGACGGACCAGGCTAACCATCAGGCGTTCCTCGATCAACATGCTGGTTCGTCTGCAGAGAGCAACTAACTTGAATACAAGTTCACAGCGAATCAACTAAAATCAGTTCCGCTGACAATACAACACATTAAAACACCTTTAACAACAACTGTAGAAACTAAATGTACGAAAATCAAACTTTTGGAAAACCAAATATAATAAATTATTATTTTTATAAAACAGACCTGCACTAATAATTTAATTTAAGAAAATTAGATTTCCGTTTTATTAAAACAAGTTAGCAGAAAATGAATTTGCAAATTTGATATTTTAAATATTCCAAATTACAATTATCAATAACTACGGGAGACATACAGAGAAAAATAAAATAAAAATTAATGTTTCCGTAGTAATAAAACTACCAAAAATTTAAAAATTAAATTTGATATTTTAAGTTTAAGATTTTAAGCAATATAACCTAAGTATAAGTAATCTAAGATTTCTACTTTTTGTTAATAATATCGACAAACATTTTATCACGTGTACTAAAGCGCAATATTTATAAATTATTTTTATATTAATATACATTTTAGAATATAATGTATCGATTTCTTCCCTCTCCCCATATTTTTAAATGATAGCGACAATGTATAATTACGCTACGGTGCAGATCACTAGTGATTCCGATGAAAATTAATATTATTATTAAGGAGGTTGAGAGAACCAGATGGATTTGGTGGCACCGCGGGCGTTCGAACCACGGACCTCTTCACTATCGTCACAATGTTCTAACCGCTCCACTACGGTCCAGACATATATATATTTATATATATATATAGTCGGGCGCGGGGCCGNTATATATATATATATATATATATATATAAAACTAAACTTGATCTCATCTAAAGATTGATTTGACTGTCAATAAATCAGCAAAATGGATTATTTATTATGTTAAAATTGTTTTTGAAATGCGTCTCATTTAGTGCATAATAAAAATTAATTATTAAGTTATTAATATTCCTTATTTAGATATATCTAATATTATCATTAGTATTATGTTGTAAAATAAAAACCACTTTTTCCAGTCATAGTGAAATACAATACAGACTTGCGAGCCGCGTGAGAGATGTCGGTTATACCGCTCTAGGAAGACATCTGAAGCTACAGCAGTGGGTCGCGTGTTACATCCCAACAAAGCACTTAGCACACTAACACGCAGGTAAACTACAGACGGAGTACTCGAGCTGTTTCCGTAAGACCTGCAAACATTGAAACAGTAGACGTTCTGTTCTAAGCTTTAATGCTGAAAAATAGAAACTTTTTGTGCTCTTGTGTTTAATGCGAATAAATTGATGAACAGAATTATTTCATTTGATAACGAACCAAACTCTCACGCGTATAATTTTAGTCTTTGGAATTTTGGCGAATTTAGTTTGTTTCGTTTTGCTTTTTCAACACTCGGTCGACTGGATATAAGAGGCTTTTGAAATAAACGATTAAAATAGGGTTTAAAAATGTAAACTAATTCCTGTTTACTCTCGCTGTCTACAGTCGTTATGCTGAGGGTGATGTGTCTGTCTGTCCGTCGTTATGCTGAGGGTGATGTGTCTGTCTGTCCGTCGTTATGCTGAGGGTGATGTGTCTGTCTGTCCGTCGTTATGCTGAGGGTGATGTGTCTGTCTGTCCGTCGTTATGCTGAGGGTGATGTGTCTGTCCGTGGTACTTTGGTTCATATCCCCGAACTGTTCACGCTAGGGGTGTCAACTTCGAAATACTGGCGCAACTTTTTCACCCATATAGGAAAATTATTGATAAGTTAATCATTTAATATGCGCATGCGTAATGCTCAATGTGAGAAAAATGTTTAATATATGACTAACTAACCTATTGAGTAGCGAACTATCATCAACGCATAGCATGCGTTCAGAATAATCTTTGGCTATCATAACATGACGCAAAAAAAGTTGTTTCCAAACAAACTTTCTCGCGCGCGAATAAAAGTTTCCCGCCCTTTTCCCTCTTGTTTATATTTTTTGTTTCTTTTCCGAGTTTTCTATTTACACAGTAAACATTACATAATAAACACTTGTTTTGAATTTTCAAACCACTATTTTTAGGGATTCGAGGTCATCCTAGAAACCTTAATCCTCTTGTCCGTCGCATCTTGGATCATTATCTCCCGACCTATTGTAACTATAGAGATTTTAAATTAACTATAAAAGTAACTTTTATGCAAAAAGAAGCAGGGAAAATTTTGCGAACTTCACAAATTGAAATTTCTGCGATCAGTGAGCAATTCCTAACTGGTGACAATTTTTTGTAAATTCTAAAGGGGCATAATTTTAAACATATTGAAGTTAAGCTGTATATCATGTTTCCAAAATGGCGAACATTTTACTCCCACATAATTGCCAAAACAAAATCCTCCAAAAAATGACCACGACATAAGGACAGGTCCAAAAAATGAAGAAAAAATACAAATAAATAAAAAATGATAAAATAATAAATATACATCTCTGTGGGCCAACGATGTTTCCGGGAGTAAGTATGAATAAGTTAAATTTTAGAAGTTTTACAGCCACAACCATGGTCACCCAAAATATTTACTTTATTTTATTTTTTAGTGGTGGGTATCATTATAAAGGTATTGAGAAGTAAATCAAAAATATATAGCACAAGTAAATACATTTCTTTTTCCAAAGTAGCGGCTGATTTATCTCCAAAGCACCAAGTTAATGCTTACTTAAAGTGCTAAAGGATAATAAATATCCACCGTTCTCCTCCAAAGCGTAACTTTTTATACATTTTTAGTAAGAAAAAATAATGTGGGAAATATGAATTTTTACGACCGAAGAAACCCTTTTAGTAGCCTGCTAGAAAGCACTTGATGGGATGGTATCGAGTCAGTCATTTTACATGCATTAGTGTGGGTTGTGTACAACTAGTGAGGCAACACCACTATTCCCAGCCCTCACGCCTACTAAATTTAAAATATTATAAAATATATTTCTTCTCTACACAAGAACTTCTACTTGTATCAGGTTCAAATTTTACATGCCTGTTTCAACTGTACTTTAGACGATATTAACATCGTTGACGCTAGAACGTAAGATATCGGTATTAACGTTGATTTCTCTATTTTAAACGTGTAGGTCGGCTGTAATGTTCTTTAACACTTTATAGCGGTGTCGGTGTTGGTTTTACTAAAAAACAAAGTATGTAATAGAATTGTTTGGCTCGTTGAATAGACGAAGTTAGAATTTTTTCCCATCCTTAAATTCAGAGCCGGATTTACGTTTTGGTCGCATTGGGGCTATCCATTTTTTGCCGCCCCCTTCTTGAGCTTTTACTGGCCAAAAATCCCCCCCNGTTCCAAACACTCCATCTCGTTCAGGAGAACTCTCGTGGTCACGATGCGCTGTAACGAGCCACAAGCAACTCGGTTCCAAACACTCCATCTCGTTCAGGAGAACTCTCGTGGTCACGATGCGCTGTAACGAGCCACAAGCAACTCGGTTCCAAACACTCCATCTCGTTCAGGAGAACTCTCGTGGTCACGATGCGCTGTAACGAGCCACAAGCAACTCGGTTCCAAACACTCCATCTCGTTCAGGAGAACTCTCGTGGTCACGATGCGCTGTAACGAGCCACAAGCAACTCGGTTCCAAACACTCCATCTCGTTCAGGAGAACTCTCCTGATTTAATGAGAATCCATATTATTTGATTTAAACTTTTCTCGTCTAAAAGTAAGGATGAATTCATGAATAGTGATAAGGAGCGCGAGGGGACGAGATAAAGTTTGTGAAACTTTAGTTACAGCGGGTCGGCTAATACAGGTGAACCTCGGGCCCCCTTCGTAGTTTTTTACTTTTGCGAAATATCTGCGGGATGAAGGGAGGCAGGTATGAAACCCACATCAATCTTTACTGTACATTATCAAGACGTCCCCGCCCCCAGGGGGCAGCAAAAACCACCTGAATTATACATCCTCCGACAAAAATAAACCCATCTCCCCCCCTCCCCCTCTGTATCCCCCCCCCTGACGGCAGACATTCAGTACCCTTGTCTCTAATCAACTCTACTCTTGGTTTTCGTATTATATTTGGTTTTTGTTATGGAATCGCATTTCTAATTAAGGAACGTATTTTATTAAAATATTATTTTCATTTTTCCCCTTCTTACTACATTCATCTTTCTTTCTAATATTCATTGCTTAAAATATTTTGAATGTAACATATTTGGTACAATGATATATTAACGAGTAGTATTCGTTTTCCATTTT
>KZ652714.1:126686-142871 GCA_001010745.2 Gerris buenoi | reverse complement strand
CTTACCGAAGGTAACGGAAGCATTGTGTTCACTTTTGAGAACAAAAAAGTTTTATGCCTCCGATTTTAAAAATTCCAAGACAGAAATCCGTTTCAGACATCAGGGAACATTTTTGGTTCCGTGTCTGTCTATCTGTCTGTGTGTCCGTGAATCATGAAACGTGCGACGATAACTTGAGTAAATGTCGACCGATTTTGCTAAAATTTGGTAGATATGTTCATTTTACCAATGCTCAGGTCGGGTTTGTTGGACAACGTTATCCGTTCATGCGTTCACGCGCAACGCTCGCGTAAACGTGAACTTCAAATTTAAAATTGGAATTTTCGGTCGGGAAAAAAATCAAACCTTATCTATTCAATGAGACGAACATTTTTTTCAAATACAAATTTTTAGTAAAACCTACAGCGACGCCCCTATTAAGTGTTAAAGATCGCTAAAAACTGTTTATTGTACTTACACAATAAACAATATAACAATAAAGTAATAAAACGTTAATGTTAATATAACAATAAAGTACATGATAGGATGCGAGGAAGCTATGTGCCACACTAATTGGCAGTGTATTTTCTCTTATTCAGCTAGAATAAATATAACTCTCAACAGATAGAAAAAGAATTGATTCCAACAGACTGTTGGCTTCATTAATGCATCTGAATTAATTATATTTATCCCTCTCTGCTCTCTACTTTATATTCATTTTATTTCATTTATTATTTTTAAAAATGATAAGCATTAGCATTTTCACAACTTCTACTTAAGCAGTTATTTATTTTTAATATAAAACAACATTTCATACACAATGATTGAAAAACATACACTATTCTTTATATCTTTGATAAAAAATATAAATATAATATAACAATGCATATTACAAACTGTTTATATTTCAATGTTACTATACTTGATATAATCTAACTGAAATAATAGCTTTTTCCACTCCTTAAGCATCATTTAATCATTTGGTAAAAAAGGTATTGTCAACCACTACTTAAATATCTTTTGATAGAACACACATCTTTACCATGAAGCTTTAATTGTCATTTTACAGACCATTCGTGCAATAGTTAGACGCGAGGAAACATTGCCACTCTAATTGTCAGACTACTAATGTTAAAAAGGAAGGTGGCAACTCTAGAAATAGGAATTTATTTTGTCAATCAATTAACTTATAAATTGCATAACAATTGTGTTGATGTTTGTGAGAAGAGAAAGATTTGAACATAAAATTATTCCCATGATTTATACTTGTTACCTGCTGGTAGAATATGACGGCACTTTATTCACAATATTCTTATTTTCCTCTATATTTGAGCGGTAATTTACTTTTTATTATTCACCTTGAATTTTTTCCTTTTCTTATACTTCTCTGAATATATTTGGAACCATGCTTTCCGGCTTTCTCTGTAAAAGCGTAGGTAGTAAAATAAAAGGATATAACCCGTGTACAGCAAAATAAAATTGAAAAGTTCCCGAGTCAAATAGGACAGGAAAGCACTTTAAGCCAGGAGGAAAGTTTTTTTGAGTAGTCGTCCTACGCGAGAGGTATGGGAGTGAAAACAGGGTTTTTTCAACCAAATTCAATATTATGTTGGATCCTAGATATTTTGCCACCGACTTTCACAACCACCACTAAAACCATTCTCACCTTTTATTCAATTTACTCTCGGCACAAGAGAAATAACCATATTTAGCGAGTTACCCAGGGAATAATTTTCCCCAGGTGTTCAATAATACCGTTCTTTTTCTGCCACGGGACAGGAGGAATACATAATTTAGTTAAGTTCGTAATACGATTATCTAATCTTTGTACCTAATCTAATAACTAAATTATTTTATTACGCTCTGTTAAACTTTTCTTTTTATTTTAAACGAATGTTGAAATATTGTTCTAAAATAAAATTATTGTTAATCATTATTTTTGTGTAATTGTTAATTATTTTATCTACTCATGGCAGCAAAATTAAGCATTACTTAACTTTTTTTTTTTGGCTGAAAGTATCTACTATTTCGCTGATTTGTCATTAAAATATTCAAAACAGGTAGGGAAATATTTCCTTGCCTTGGCAGGAAAAGTAGTGTTTACCAGTGNAAAGGTAGAATCCGAGAAAATGTTTTACACCACATGCACACACATTTAAAAAATATAGGTATTACAAGATAACTAGAACATTATATATACGAAGCAGGAACTTTCGAACATGTGGTTTCACATGGTGGTGGTTATTTTGGTTAATGTATCGGGTAAAACAAAACAACAATGACCTAGCATTTTAATAATAATGGGTAGGAATCAATCGCTCCGGTATTAATTAATTAATTAATTTAGTTAAAATAATTAATTAATTTAATTAATATAATTAATTATGGTCGAGTTATGCGGGTCTGGTATCCGATGGTAGAGATCTAGAGTTTACTCGCTAGTGTTACTAATTCGACTCGTTGGTAAAGTGTATTGCGGGTTTTGCATCCGTCCCAAGTGACATATTACCTACTTTCTTACTTCTGAAAATCGAAATCACGATAGAATTATAACCTTCTTTCTAGAGAGAGAGCTTTTACTCGTTTATAATCTGCCATTTCTAAAGAAAAATGATTGAAACTTTAAACCTTAGACGTGGAAGTATCAGATTATATCCTCAACTCCTTCAAGTTGTTTCTAATTCAATTCTTTTAAATTACGTAACGCAATTACCTCCTTTAAAGATTGTTCTAAGAAAATGAAAGATTATTATCTTAGCATCACAAAGATGAATAATTATATTATCTTTTTTTGAGATAAGGTAAAGAATAATTTTCTTAAAGAATTTTTGAAATCTGTTTACTGTAATATATAAAAGAATTAGTCTGTTGATTGGCTGCATAAGCAAGCAAAACTGTCTAGTTAAGAACTTGATAGTGCTAGTGCTAGTTGTCCCTGGCATCGAGAATCCAGGTTTAATTTATTTATCCTGGATGCCAGGGAAATTTAGACTTTCCTTTTAATTGAGAACAAAGTTGCGGCAATGGACAGGACAGAGATCATTTTGAGGGAGTTAATTCTAATTGACTCGAAGTAAGCAAGTGGTCATACTCGTATGATGCTTTTATTTATTTTATGCCTAACGCTGTTTTATTAAATACAAAGAAACGGTCTCTTCACAGTAAAGAATAATTGTTTATTTATCAAAGCAGCTTTCGGCTTTTATAAAGCTATCATCATCATCAGTGCCTATTTTGGAAGAATTAGAGTAACATTATAAAAAAAACATGTTGTATGTGAGTTAATGATAAGGAGACTAAAGTAAGTCCCATGAACCCAATTAAGATGACCTCCATCAACGCTCTTACTTCTCAATTATTTTATTAGTTATATCGGCTAGTTTATCTGTATCTGGGTTTAGCTTATTTGTCCTGGCATCTAGGCAAATGTTTAGTTATTAACTCTTCCTTGGCGTCTGGGAGAGTTATTTATGCATAATCTTTGGCAGGATTTTCCCATCTCCTCCAAGTCACGAGGGGAACTGCAGCACAGCTACATTTCAGCTTACCCTTCTCAAATCTCCACAGCTAATCTATCTGGGTATTAATTTATAATTTTTTTCATATCACCTTTTTATTATTATAATAGGCTCTCTTATATAAATATTTTATATCTTATTTAAAATACATCTATCAACAGTCCTCTAGCTCTGGTTCATTGAGTTAATTTTTTAGTATAATTTCTTGTTCACTTTAAATTTGCCATCGTATTATTTAAACAGCATTATTATGACAATAAATAATTAGACTCACTTAAAGTATAGTTGGTATGGGCATACCTCCTAGTAGGGCTACTAGGAGGTATAAAACAAATCTTAAGCCTTTATGCTAAATATAGTTTTTAGCATAAAATGCAGTATTTTTAGTAGTAAAAATACTGCACTTCCTTCAACATTTTCTCATTGCTACAAATTACACTTTAATTTTAGTTAAACATTTTATGTAATAGAGTTTTATCGATAAATTAATAGTTAATTTACCTATGAGGTTAAATAATTTAGTCCATAGGTTTCTTATAATGTGGCATGAATATTAAAAAATATATATAAAAAAAGATAATACAAAAAATTGGGTCTTTTCTGTTAGTCCCCCCCCCCACGCTTTCCGGGCGCTTTTTCGCGTATGCAAGGTTGCACCCTATAACATTTATGGGTCATTCTGATATTCCACAACTGTCTAGTGTACAATAGGCTGAAAAACTACTCACTAGGTTGAGAACTTTATTATTTATCGGTATACATATATAACTACTTTTTCCAACCTCTAACCAATACAATACAATGCTGATAAAATATCCTTATGTTGCACCCTTTATATTTTATGGAGCACTCCAATTTTCCACAACTGTCTAATGTACAATAGGCTGAAAAACTACTCACTAGGTTGAGAACTTTATTATTTATCGGTATACATATATAACTACTTTTTCCAACCTCTGTCCAATACAATACAATGCTGATAAAATATCCTTATGTTGCACCCTTTATATTTTATGGATCATTCCAATTTTCCACAACTGTCTTATGTACAATAGGCTGAAAAAATACTCACTAGGTTAAGAACTTTATTATTTATCGGTATACATATATAACTACTTTTTCCGACCTCTGTCCAATACAATACAATACTGATGAAATGTCCTTATTATTTATTGAAATAACCATATGAAACACATTTTTTGACCTTTGTCACCAAAACAATGAAGTGCAGATATTGTTGTTATCTCATNTTTCATTTAAATAAAACTGAGAGAAGAATGCAGTAAAAAAAAATAATTCCTTGTATTTACAATTTCCTATATTATCCACTTTTGATATTAAAATGAGTTAAGGGTTAATTCACATAAGTGTATTTATTTTACAAGTAAAATCCTGCCCTTGGTATTAGGATAATTGGTAGTTAAGTTAACTGCCTTGGTAGTTAAGGGATAATTTTAATTTATTTTAATTCATTTGTTTTTTTAGAAGAGGTAAAATAATTATTTTTATTTAAAATATTAATATGTCTCCCTATCTTCTTTTATCTAACACTCTCACACCACACAGTCTCAATCTAAACATACTCACTCTACGTGTATGCATTCACTCTCACTTACTCTTACGCACCACACAGTCTTCCCTCTCACTCTCTTTTATAAACATACACACACTGTTACACTATATACACGCACACTCTACACTTACCAACTAATTCATTCCTTCATCAGTACTTTCGGTACCCCATATACCATAAAGATTTGTTCTTCAAAAATCTTTGCAACTTCAGCAGCAGTTATACTCCTCATTGGAAACATTAACACAAATTTTGAAAAACAATCTATGATGACTAGTAAGTACACCTAGGAAATGGACCCATGCAGTCTGCTGCAACCATTTCCCATGGATTGCCAACCATACGATTCGCACCCATGAGACCAGCTGGTTGTTTCTGTTCCACTTTCATTCTCTGACAAACCTGGCACTTCTATACATATCTAGCTACATCGCTGTTAAGTTGTGGCCAATAATAAGAGCTTTTCACCCTGCACTGAGTCTTGAAAATTCCTAAATGACCTGCTGTTGCGTCATCATGACACTCGTGCTAAACTTGTGGTTTTAACTTTTTAGGAACGACGATCTTCCATCCGTCATCATAATTTAAAGAAGATGTCAATCTGTACAGTTTCCCATTTATTACTGAGTAAAATGGATATTTATCCGGAGCCTGTTCAATTTTAATATCAAGTTGGTTGTACCAATTGTCTTCAACATCATTAGGTATAGTTATAAAATTCACATTAATTGGAGTTTTCATCCTGGTCCACTGGAGCTCTCGAAAGATAATCAGCGACTACGTCTTTGCCCTTTCGGTGGACAATTTGAAAGTCAAATTGTTGTAGGTGCAAAGCCCATCTGGCTAAGCGACCATGAGGGTCTTTTAAATTTTGCAACCATAGAGGGCTATAATGATCGGTAAAAACTGTAAACTAAAATCCTTCAACATACGCTCTAAATTTTTCTACTCCCCATAAAACGGCAAGACACTCGTTCTGTGGCGGAATAGTTTCTCTCTGCTTTTGACAACATCTTAGAGGCGTATGCAATCACTTTTTCGCCTTCCAAATCCCGTTGACGTAAAGCAGCTCCTATTCTATCCGAAGCATCTGTCTCAAAGGGAAGTCTGGGCAAGTTAATACCGGTACCTCTATAAGACAACGTTTAAGTTCTTGAAATGCTTTACTAGCTTCTTGTGTCCATTTAAAAGGTATCGATTTCTTGGTTAGCAAAGTTAAAAGTGCTACAAGTGAAGAAAGGTTCCTAATAAAGCGGCGGTACCACGACGCCGCGCCATCCCTATAAGTTGCCGAACTTCTTTCTTACTTTTAGGTTCACGAAGGTTAAGTATGGCGGTCACTTTATCGGGGTCAACTCGAAGTCCACACCGGTTTACCACACCACATAACCAAGATATTTAAGACTTGAGCGACAGAATTCGCACTTATCCGAATTAAGTGTTAGTCCAGCAGCTTTTAAGCGTTTAAAAATGTCTTGAAGAACCCTAATGTGCCCCTCGTATGTAGATATCTCAATAATTATGTCGTCTAAATATTTAAAGACATAAGGTTCTAACGACGTACCTAACACACGATCGATGAGGCGTTGCCACGTGGCCGCNGGTCCGTAGGCAAAACCAAGGACCTTTATATTTTCCTGCGTGAGTCTGTCTGTCCGTCCGTCCGTCGCCTGCTCTCACGGCTACACCTTTTATCCGATGACTTTGAAATTTGGCATGTATATGTCTTGTACCAACCCACACATGTTAAAAATATAGCGACTTAAAAAAAATATTTTTCAAAAAAATTAGGGTAAAACACTTGACCTGTTTATTTAATTTTGAAACTTGGACATTTAATAATACTAAAAGTATAAATACGTTTTTGACGTATAGCATATCTTTAAAACCGGTTAAAGTTAAGGAATTTATGTAAAAAAACAAAAAAACCGAAGAAATTCCATTAATTAGTAAAAAGGCGGTTTTCTGGTGGAAATAAAAATTTAATTAATGTTTTAGCGCCTTTGATTAAAAGGTAAGATTCGTTGACGCGACGAGCTAAACAATAGCCAATTAAGTGGAATGCAGATACTTAATATTAATATTTTCCATTATACATGTGACATGTGTTTAAAAGGATAAATGTCATATCATAAGACTCTTCTCCCTACATTAACTTCTTTTTTTTTAAGTTGTCAAGGATCTAGTAGATAAAAAAGAGTTCCCAGACAACGAGTTTAGAGCATGATTGATGATAGTAAGAGAGTAAAAAATTTCTTGTTAGTGGTGGAATGGTGGAACTTAAAGATGTTCGAGAACGCTTAAGGTCGTTTAGATTTTAGATTATTTCAGATGAGTTTCCCTAGGGGAGATTTGCGGTTTTTAAAGGATTAGGAGCCGAATCGGTTCGCTATTATGGATTTACTTTAGTCAAGACTTACAACTTTGATAGCTTAATAAAGAACCAGCTAAAACGCTTTAACTTCGCTCGATTTCATTTAAATATAACTGAGAGAAGAATGCAGTAAAAAAAAATAATTCCTTGTATTTACAATTTCCTATATTATCCACTTTTGATATTAAAATGAGTTAAGGGTTAATTCACATAAGTGTATTTATTTTACAAGTAAAATCCTGCCCGGTCATATTTAAAAGTTTATAATTACTGTCTTTTAAACTCTCGTAGAACCATTGTAATATTGTTATAAATGTTGATTTAATAGTTGTTACAAATGTAACCCTGCTGTAACCCCTTCTTTGACAAATACGAAAGCTGAATGTGGTCCAGAATTAATTGTAATAAGAGTATTTTTTTGATGAGTGTTTTCTTATTACCTTTTATAAGTGAAAAATAAAAAAAACTGTATAAAAAAAAAAAATAAATAAATAAAAAAAATACAAACTATAAGAATACACAGCCAAGGAAAGTGAAGTACAGTGTATAGTGTAGGTTGTTCCAACCAGAAACTCGAGAGAAATTACATTGATTTATACAAAATCCAGTTGTCAGCTTCGTCGACAACTCAACCTTTCTTTCTAAATAACAGCACATAGTGTTTGGGTACTACCGTAAATAAGGATGTTTAATGATATAGGACCGTAAAGTAGTAAAAATAATTACAAGATAAAAAGAACTTTTTATATACTACGTTTTTAAATTTTCTGTCATAAATCATAAATTTGAAACCAGTCAAAATGAAGAGTGTAGGTAAATATGGATATGTCAAAACAAATAAAATAACTTGCGGATTTTTCCCGAACTAACTTTCCATACATCAAAATTTGCTGAAAACGAATTAAATTCTGCTGAAATATGGCTAAAAGTATTAAAATAATGCATTGTCATCGTGTTCTGAGCTATTGTAAAAGTTTCAAATGTCTAGCTACTCGGGAAGTTAGTTAAAAANTTTTACAAGTAAAATCCTGCCCTTGGTATTGTTAAGGGATAATTTTAATTTATTTTAATTCATTTGTTTTTTTAGAAGAGGTAAAATAATTATTTTTATTTAAAATATTAATATGTCTCCCTATCTTCTTTTATCTAACACTCTCACACCACACAGTCTCAATCTAAACATACTCACTCTCCGTGTATGCATTCACTCTCACTTACTCTTACGCACCACACAGTCTTCCCTCTCACTCTCTTTTATAAACATACACACACTGTTACACTATATACACGCACACTCTACACTTACCAACTAATTCATTCCTTCATCAGTACTTTCGGTACCCCATATACCATAAAGATTTGTTCTTCAAAAATCTTTGCAACTTCAGCAGCAGTTATACTCCTCATTGGAAACATTAACACAAATTTTGAAAAACAATCTATGATGACTAGTAAGTACTCCTAGGAAATGGACCCATGCAGTCTGCTGCAACCATTTCCCATGGATTGCCAACCATACGATTGCACCCATGAGACCAGCTGGTTGTTTCTGTTCCACTTTCATTTTCTGACAAACCTGGCACTTCTATACATATCTAGCTACATCGCTGTTAAGTTGTGGCCAATAATAAGATCGTTTCACCCTGCACTGAGTCTTGAAAATTCCTAAATGACCTGCTGTTGCGTCATCATGACACTCGTGCTAAACTTGTGGTTTTAACTTTTTAGGAACGACGATCTTCCATCCGTCATCATAATTTAAAGAAGATGTCAATCTGTACAGTTTCCCATTTATTACTGAGTAAAATGGATATTTATCCGGAGCCTGTTCAATTTTAATATCAAGTTGGTTGTACCAATTGTCTTCAACATCATTAGGTATAGTTATAAAATTCACATTAATTGGAGTTTTCATCCTGGTCCACTGGAGCTCTCGAAAGATAATCAGCGACTACGTCTTTGCCCTTTCGGTGGACAATTTGAAAGTCAAATTGTTGTAGGTGCAAAGCCCATCTGGCTAAGCGACCATGAGGGTCTTTTAAATTTTGCAACCATAGAGGGCTATAATGATCGGTAAAAACTGTAAACTAAAATCCTTCAACATACGCTCTAAATTTTTCTACTCCCCATAAAACGGCAAGACACTCGTTCTGTGGCGGAATAGTTTCTCTCTGCTTTTGACAACATCTTAGAGGCGTATGCAATCACTTTTTCGCCTTCCAAATCCCGTTGACGTAAAGCAGCTCCTATTCTATCCGAAGCATCTGTCTCAAAGGGAAGTCTGGGCAAGTTAATACCGGTACCTCTATAAGACAACGTTTAAGTTCTTGAAATGCTTTACTAGCTTCTTGTGTCCATTTAAAAGGTATCGATTTCTTGGTTAGCAAAGTTAAAAGTGCTACAAGTGAAGAAAGGTTCCTAATAAAGCGGCGGTACCACGACGCCGCGCCATCCCTATAAGTTGCCGAACTTCTTTCTTACTTTTAGGTTCACGAAGGTTAAGTATGGCGGTCACTTTATCGGGGTCAACTCGAAGTCCACACCGGTTTACCACACCACATAACCAAGATATTTAAGACTTGAGCGACAGAATTCGCACTTATCCGAATTAAGTGTTAGTCCAGCAGCTTTTAAGCGTTTAAAAATGTCTTGAAGAACCCTAATGTGCCCCTCGTATGTAGATATCTCAATAATTATGTCGTCTAAATATTTAAAGACATAAGGTTCTAACGACGTACCTAACACACGATCGATGAGGCGTTGCCACGTGGCCGCTGCATTATGCAAACCGTATGACATTTTCAAAAAAAGGTTAAAGGCCGCCCAGTTAATTTCACTTCAAAAATGTTTCACTTTGACAAGTCTCGAAACGTGAACTTTGTTTCTCAATGTCAATTTCAATTTCATCCAAGTAAATTTACTCTACCGTGGCTAAAGAAGTTTCACTTCAATAAATGAAAAAAATATAAAAATAAAAAAATAATAAAATCTTAAAAAGTCCATTACCAAGTCCATTAAGTCATGCACCATGACTTAATGAGTGAATTTCAAAGAAATCTGCGTATTGTTGGGTTATGATAATATAGGAATGTTTTGGTTTAGAATTTGATGGGTGAAAAAAAAAAAAAAAAAAAAAAAAAAAAAAAAAAAAAAAAAAAAAAAAAAAAAAAAAAAAAAAAAAAAAAAAAAAATGGTACACACGGGTACGGGGTACAAAAGTCAAAATAGTATTTACCCTTTAAGATGCACATCGTTGGAAAGCTCTTTAAAAGTACAGTAATTGTTGGTATGTACAATTTTATCATATTTTCATTTAAGAGGGGGTAAAATGGGAAAACCACGTTTTTATGCTATTTTTGACCCTAAATTGTCAAAATTTGACACCTAAATGAACTCCAAAAATTCTGGCCAACGATCTCATCCTTTCTTTTGATATTATTACCATATTAAAATTTGTTTGAAATTTTTAAGTGCATCCTAAGAGGAGATATCGTCTGGAGTGACACATATATATACATACATAATACATATACCTATACATAAACAGGTGTTACATTTTTTGGAATCGATTCAGGTCTAAAACGGATTTCCATGGAATTTTTTTTTTTAAAAATGCGCATTACAAAAATTTTGAAGCCATTGCAATATAGCTTCATTTCCTTCGAAAATTCGCTAAAAGAATTGATAAACAGTTTTATTTTGTGTGTTCCCATGTCTCTGCATCGAGCAAAAAAATAAATAAATCAGACATAATGCGCACATATCTCATTTAATTTAAATTACTTCAGTTTCGTAACTTGTTTATTTATTCTGCACTTTTTGTATTAGGTTTTAATCGTGCTAAATGGTGTTAAGCAAGAATGGAATTGATATAACTTAAATAATACATAAATATACTTGGTGGACAGTGGGCCCATTAATACTACTATAAAATAGTACCAACACAAAATAAAAGGCCAAAAAAAGAAAAAATCCAACTCTCTACAGATGTATTAGTGTAACATTCGAGAGGGAGTAAAAACTCTTCTGCAATCTTTAAAGGCATTGGCAGATGAATCGAAATTACTTTTGTCATAATTTTGTTTTCAATAATAAAGAATCTAGATAGCTCAATTATTAAATATATATATATATATATCTAGCAAAACCTGGAGCTCTTCGGTTCATCGATCAGGTTTGGCCAGACGTGTGGTTGGGTGGTCTTCTCCTTAGGGCCCTCCAACCACAGGTCGACTGATTTGCAAACCGGTTTCAAAAATACAATGGAACCCGATCAACATACAAGTGTGACTGATTCAGGATTATTTAGTTACCTTTTTTCACATAGTTCGAAGAAATTAAGGTAGTTTTGGTAATATGTCAAGCAATAGTTCTGATGAAGATGACATAATTTACCGCACAAAGGGAATACGGTGAAAGGAACACAAATATCAGGAATACCCAGGAAGTGTATGATTGAAGAGAATTTCGTGTCTTCTTTACATTTCCAAAAATTCAATATATATTCGAATTTAATCGTTCGATATGCAACTTAAGAATAAATTCGCTTTACAACAGTTTGAAACAGGTAATCAGTTGAACGCTGATATCAAATCAGTCTAGTTTTGGCCTACCCGTGCAGGGATCCCCAAACACTAGCAGTATCATTATCATTATCATTCGACCTATGTGTGGAGGGCCTTGCATCAAACGCATAAACCCTAATTGACTCACTGTAATTTTGATCCTGTTATGCGAACATTTCAGAACATGGAGTAGTATATTGCAATGATACGGTCATAACACATTTCACGGTTAACGAGGTTACCCCATTTAAACTTTACATGATGCTTCAGCTAAATCTAACTCTGAACTATAATAGTAATGTTCACATTAGTTCTTCATTTAGCTCAGCGTATTATACGTTTATCAGATAATCTACTTCCATCTGATTATCACAATTATTAGTTCTTTAGACTTCATTCTGAAATGATCAAGCTTAAGATTTAATTTAGTAAAGTTGTAAGTAAAGAGCTGTTTTACAACCAAAGTCTGAGGATTTTATGATCGCAATCTATTTATAATATCTAAATTCCCAAAATGAAATTAAGGCATAAACCATTGCATATTATGGATTTATTTGTTTCTCCACAAAATAATTTTTAAATTTAATTTTAAAATAAAAATGCATTTAAAATGTTCAAGAGATTTTTGTCTCCCTGAAAAACGAATTCTCTGTCTAATTTTCCAAGTGATAGCACCACCCATTTATTGTTGAAGACACAACCTCTTAATTTAGCAAACTTTGGCATAAACTAAAATAGTGTTACACCTGTTAATTAGCAATTAAACTAATTTGTAGTAATCTAAGTTAATCTTAATTTAGTTTTAAAGCCAAAGCAAATTATTCTAATCCCATTTTTACTTCTAGTCTATACTGTCTTTAGATCAAAATCAAAATAGAATTTGTAAAATTGCCATAGAATCCTTTCAAGTTCTCTTTTCCTTGTTATTATTTTTCTTATTTTAATTATTTTATGTACCAAAGAACCAAAAAATAAGATAATTTTACAATAGATAAGATAATTTTAAGAGTTAAGGCTATTGATACTATCACCATATTGATTGTATAGGGGATAATATCGTTTGAGTCGTAATTCTAAAGACTTATTTGTTGAATATCTAATAATATATAGTAGGAGTATCAAATAGACTGATCATAGCTAAATATAGCTGAAATTCAGTTTTTAAATATCCAAAGAATATCTCTTTAACAAGGAAAATACTTTTATCTACGATTGATACGTAATATAAACATTGTATCTCTGTTTAGATTCGTAGAAAGTGATTCTTTACGCTCCTGCATTAATTGCGCATCGCGTATCATAAATGTGAAGAATTCCTCTTCTTTACCACTCTAGCGCGGTAAAAAAGAAGAATTCTTCGACTTTACGCACGATTACCAAGTTTGTTTACATTTAACAAAACTAATTTTCTGTTTGTTTAATTAAAGTAACTATTTATATCGAGATTTTAGTGAAAAAGAATGACTGATTTAAGTGATTATGACAAAAATAAGGAGAATAAATATACCTCCCGAAATAATTCATTCGGCACAACACAAAATACAACTAATGAACTAATGTCATCTTTATCTATAAAGAGTAATATACGAACTCACATACAGGAAGTTTATTATTTATTGATGTATTAATTATTAAAATCTAACAATCTTAGATAAAGTACGGTACACAACTCGTGCGAAAACGGCATTTTGCATTGCTCGTGTGGTTTTACTACCCTCGTTATCGCTCGGGTGCAAACTCCACACTCGCATGCAAAATGCTACTTTCCGCACTCGAAGCGTAATGTAAATGTACTATTACTTCTGTTGTATGGTTGACAATCCTTAAAGTAAATACTTAATATACAGTGTTAACCTTTCGAAGGTTTTGTCAACTTGAAAATATATAACAGTTTTATAATTGATTGATTCTGGTTTAGTAACTGTAATTTGTTATTCCGACTGTTTTAATGTTACAGACCAGCAGACATCCCAGAAGCGCTATGGCTAGAAGAGGAGAACGAAGTGATGCGAAGCTGTGCTGCACTGTCTTCTGCTCTTGGACTTCAGAAATCCTTCAGCACAACAGATATAAGTCAACTACCCTCACCCGACTCAGCAGACCATCCTCACCCACTTAGATCTGCCGTCTCAGACTTAGCTCTCAGGTATCTAGATTCTTAATCACATCAGACACTAACGTTTTGAATGATAAAATTTAATAAACAGTCATAATTACATTAATTTTATTTTCTCATACATATAGAAAATATTGTGATGGCGCGAAAATCCGATTTTGATATTTTGATTTATTTACCCGTTTTGAGTTCAAAAAATTGTTCTTTTAAAAAATGTCTCTCTGTCGTCTGTGTAGACGCGTGGATCCTAAATTACTGTGCCAATTTTGAAGAAATTTGGCATACGGTATACATGTTCAGGAAAATCATTATACCCTGAGGCGACGGCAAGAAATAAATTTTAGCTCCAAATTTTTAAAAAACTAAAATAATTAGAAAAAACTCTATTTCTTGATAACAGTTCAGACGATTTTTATTAAAAATTCTCAAATGTAATCCATTTATATACGAATCGAACGATGTAAGTCGTTTTCCCGGCAAAAATCTAGTTCCTGAGAGAAAAGCTTTAAACGTGGACAGAGAGAGGCCTGGTTGGATTCCCCGCCGAGGAGAAGTTATTTATTTTGTATATTTTATTTAGGTCTAGACTAGAGGGTATGACAAAATTCTCAACACTATCTCATATCGGCAATATTTCGCCTCCTTTGAGGCATCTTCAGGCCTTTAACAATTCTTCTTAACTACTATAACTTTGACTATTTTTCATTGTGTTATTTCTTATTTTTATTTTAATATAGTTTTTTCTAACACTTCTCCAGGCCTTCCACCTGTACGTCTATATCTGTTTATCCTTTATATGCGTATCACTTACACCTTATCGATATTAATTTAAAATTTATCTAAAACTAATTATTTTAATTAAAAAACTTAGTTCTCTCATAGAGAAAAAACAGGTCTGTTACATTTATGATAGCAGTCATAAATCTGCTATCATGAACTAATTTTCTGTAAATTGTAAGAGGGGGGAGGGGGGTAGCAGGAGTAGTTTGAAAAATCTTAAGAGAGAGGATAAGAGCCTCAAAAAATGTAGTGATAGTAGTTGGACCACCATTAGACTTAGAGGCCCAAAAAAAGTAAATTAATTAAGCCATCCCCAAGTTTGTTTTAATAATAAATAATTTTACAATATCAACCTAAAAGTACATTATTAATATTAAAATAAAAGAAGTCAATTACGTCAAAAACAGTAAATTATGGTGATAAATTATTCTATTTGGATATATATTATAATTTAATTAGTCGCCTAGGATTATTAGCAAAATTATTAATTACTTCTAAGTTTATCTCTTTCTTTTTTTCTGACGCAAGCTTTCTATGAACACTTAATAAATATAATCCGTTCAGCCTGTTTTCACCCATTATAGATCTCACCCACGTTTTTACCCGCCTCAAAATGCTAAATGATCTTTCAATTGTACTTTTTGTACATAGGGAAAAGAAGCTTTAGCTTCTTTAATAATATCCACTACTTCCATTGTTTTCCAGTCTGCTTGTCAAGTTGTTTATCTGTCCACATATGAAACCACAATTCCACTCACTCTCGCAGAATAGTTTTTTTTTTAAAAATTAATGTTTAAAAACATTAATCCATAACGTATTTAACGCCTTTGGTCAATGACCATCGAGGGCCAACTCACAGAATAAATATCTTTTAAATTGTAAAAATTTGCTACAGAATGGGCCCTTTCTTTTAGCTCTTCTAAGCCTATGTCCTTTAAAATGAAGGAATGAAATTATTGTAGAGATATCCTGGGCGGGTTTCCTCTGAAAATCTACAAGAGATGAAATCATAGAATCGAGATATGGTATAAGTACTGCCCTGCTCCAATACTCAGCCGAGGATTCTGCTAAAGTGTTAGACCGGTGTTTCTGTTTTTTCAACAGTTCTAGGAGTTTTAAGGTAATAATGATACAAGAGCTTTTCATCAGAGAGTAAAGGAGCAGAGGAAAGGGTTTCAACCCCGCAACGTTTTTTGCAGTGATAAAGATGGAAGTCTTATTGGTGATAAGGGAAGGATACTTGAGAGACGGGCAGAATATTTTCAGGAATTGCCAGAAGG
>KZ652714.1:107473-120277 GCA_001010745.2 Gerris buenoi | reverse complement strand
TTTCGGGTAGAGAATAATCTTGAGCGTCCTTTTTAATTTCGATGCACAAATTAGTCCATAAATTCTTTATTTTAGATAAATGAGAAGCAATATCATCATTAGTATCCATTTTATAAGTAAAAAACTGTAAACACAGATCATAGGTTTTGTCTTCTGTAGGCCCGTCATACAGTCTATGCAGTTCAAGCCAGACTTCTCTAGCAGTTTGGAACCTCATAATTTTCTGTACATTTTCATTTGTCATATTTGTAGTAATTGCTAGCAGCGCCTCACTGTCTGCTTTCGAAAATTTTTCAAGTTTCATCTCATACTCAGCAAGTTCTGAGGGAGTAGCCTTGGTATCTAAAGCAGTAGGTTTCACCAGAGAACCTTCAACAACATGAAGGCCTCCAGCTATATTCCTCAGTAAGAGCTGTACCTTGTACTTCCAGGTGGCCCAGTCACCTTTACCTTCTAGGCGGCCAATGTTATACTTAAAATTTTCCACAGTCAAATTTTACGACTTTTAGTCTTTAACTACGAAGTTTTAAAATAATATTTTAAAAAGTTTAAAACTTACGATCCGCGTAGTCTGGAAGTGAGTCTGAACCCATAACGACTTGAAAATATAAGACTTAGCAGAGTTATAGTCAAAGAAAAACTAAGTATAATTATTTGAAAGTACAATTTGGTTTTTTGAACAAACAATGAAAAACAACATGTAAAAATATGACAGATTATTGAAAGACAATAACAAAACTCAACAGATAGTTGCTTGAAAAGGTTTGTTTTTCTTGTTGCTACATCATCAATCATCAGGCTATAGTCCCTAGTTTTTCTTAAGATTTTCTTAATTAAATGAAAAGCTTTTTCTATGATAAAAACAACCATCCAAGTGATTAAGACTAAGTGGCTAATTTCTTTATTCCGTTATACTTTGCAAGCTCCTTCTTATCACGTTTTTGATTTTATCTTTTTCCTGACGATTTTACATTTTAATACTTTACCTCTCTATATTTTTTATATAAACTCTCTTTACTAATTTTCATTTATTAAATTTTGTAGGCTTTCACACATGCAATGTTGTATAATGAAGTTCTAGGTCTCCCGGTGGTGACCGCGTCTCGACGTCCCGATGTGTCACTCCTAATTAAATGCTAGAAGCACCTACTCGAGTGTTCATGGTCTCCTTGGTTTAAGACAAGTGTGAACTGAGTTGTGAACCAGTTCACCCCTGTCTCCAAGGACACCATGAACACCCCTGAAGATGCTTCTGCTTCTAGCACAGTTGCCACAGGAAGATGTGTTACTGAACGTTTTGTTCAGTAGGATAACTCTAGTTTGATTACACATTGATTCGGACAAGTTTTGAACGTTGAACACACATGCCACTCCCCTTAATTAACACCTTTAATTATTAGTTATTCATTAAAATGCTCGTTTTTTCTAAGAAAAAAAATTTTTTTTGAGAAAATAACTCAAACTTATATGAGGTAAATTCACAAAATTACGCGCGAGTACAGAGTTTCACAAGGCTACCTCATGCTAAAGCTTAGTCCACACCAGGACTTAATGTTGCAAGTCTTTATTGCAGCCCTGCGTCACGCCGCCTCGCAACATTAGGCCCCAGTGTGGACTTGTGGACTATGCTTGGACTTAAAATCTTGTATCTTGTAGACCCGTAATGCACTCTGGGAACACAGGGACATGTTTCAGCTCTGAATCTCAGCAGCGCGGATTTAGCCCTACAACAAACACGTGCAACATTGAGTTCCGGAGCTGATTAAGCTTAAGAAAAAAAAAGCTTAGAGAAAATAGATCCATGTTAACATAGATTCTAAGTTAAAATCTCTAGAATGAAAGTGAAGGATTAGGAAACACTCTAGTAACATTACCTCTAAGACTATTTAAGATATTAGAGAATAATGGTAAACGAATCGAATCTTGTCAATTAAAATAATACTAAAAAGCAATACATACCTGTATAATAAACCAGTATTACTTTGATTACAAGGAACTCAATAATTAAGCTTTAATAGTACGAGTTCTTGGTCTGTGACTGATTGACGGACGAATAACTGCATTTTAATGTAATGAAAATAGCCCGCGTCTTTCGTGTGATTTGAATGGAATGATTTTTTTTAAAGTGATATAGAATTTTTGTCTGATTACATACATATATCCGCTTCTAAAATTAAAAAGTACAACTATTTGGCACTTATTCCACTCAACACTCAAATATTATATTAAAGCGAAGCTCTTGTAAATAAAGTGTCAGATAAATTTATTTTTGCTGGCAATCGTGCTGGTATGAAGACATGCAAAAAAAATTGTTTAAAAGCTTGTCATTTTTTACTACGTTTTTATTAACTTGGTTTCTTGTTTGTTTGTCCGGTACAAATCTTGCAATCGAATATTAACTAACATCCCGAGTAGCTAGACATTTGAAACTTTCAGAACAGCTCAAAACACGATGACAATGCATTATTTTAATACTTTTAGTCATTTTTCAGCAGAATTTAATTCGTTTTCAGCATATTTTGCTGTATGAAAAGTTAGTTCTGAATAAATCCGCAAGATATTTTATTTGTTTTGACATGTCCCATACATACAATATTCATTTTGACTGGTTTCAAATTTATGATTTATGACAGAAAATTTAAAAACGTAGTATATAAAAAATTATTTTTATCTTGCAATGATTGATTTTATTGTTTAGACGTAACACATAATCCTTTTCATTTAAATAAATTCAGACACTGCATAGATATCGTTTGAACGTTCAGGGGAAATACGTCGAAGAAAGTCACAGTCTACGTGGTTTTGTCTCATAAGATGATCCAAAATGCGAGAATCGAAACAATGCATCGTCATTTGCGGATGCTTTCAAACTCTAATTTTTTGAGTAATCAAAAAATGTTTTATATATAAAATAACATACTGATTATATGATTCCGCACAAAGACTGTGCAACATTTACTCAAGTTAAAAAAAAAAATCACTTTTGTGTTTCACCTAATGAGCTCACGATGGGCATACATATTCATGACGTTCCGTCTACATAATTTATAGAACCGCACAAAGTAAGGTATTCACTCCCTCAGCCTGTTGACTCCAGACAGGTCATTCAGGTAACCAAGCGACGACGCCTTAACCAATTCACTGAGCTCACTCTTGTCTACTACAGAATTAAATCCAAATGAATATGCATGAGATCCTACATTTCTATGGAAAACACCCGGAATAAAAAAAGATACATCTGCAACGCACAAAAAGCGCATTAGATATTGTATTACATTTTTTCACATACTTACGTTTGTTTCCTTTTATTGTATTGACCTATATAATAAATTACATCTAATTTAAAACTAAATTGATTTTTATGTTAGCATGCTACCAGTACATGCATTATCTCAAATTAATGAGGGAAAGGATAAAAATAATAGATTGTTATTCCATCTATTGGTACTTCTTTAGATTGTTACTCCCTTCATTCAAACAGAAGTGCGATATTCCTTTGTCTCAAAGTACATTGGACTAGACATCCCTTTGTCTTAATAGTTATTTATTCAAAGTCATTTATATTCTAAAAAAACATAGGGGAGTAACAATCTAAAGAAGGTCCATCTATTGGTACTTCTTTAGATTGTTACTCCCTTCATTCAAACAGAAGTGCGATATTCCTTTGTCTCAAAGTACGTTGGACTAAAACTAAACATCCCTTTGTCTTAATACAGCTAGTTATAGTCAAAGTCTGATCTGACGGCGTTAACTCGGCAGAATCCAGTTTGGAGAATATAGGGGAACAAACGACGTTACCACTAAGTATGAGAAGGTTACTGGTTAGTAAAAAGGGTAGAATTGCTGTAGTATGCAAGTATTCACAGTGTACTATAATCCTTAAGATTCTTGCAGTAATGGAAGCAAAATGTCTGGCTTTGCATCCATGAAGAGTAGTCATAATAATATTACTCTTGTTTACACAAAGAGTTGATCTCATCTAATAAATAAATGGGTACTTCTTTAGATTGTTACTCCCATCTGTTTTTTTCAAATACAAAAATGACTTTGACTAAATAGCTATTAAGACAAAGGGATGTTTAGTCCAACGTACTTTAGAGCAAAGGAATATCGCACTTCTGTTTTTAGAAGGGGAGTAACAATCTAAAGAAGGTGTACGAAATGTTCTTCTTTAGACTGTTACTCCCCTTCTAAAAACAGAAGTGCGATATTATTCCTTTGCTCCAAAGTACGTTGGACTAAACATCCCTTTGTCTTAATAGCTATTGAGTCAAAGTCATTTTTCATTTTTGTATTTTAAAAAAACAGATGGGAGTAACAATCTAAAGAAGTACCCATCTATTTATTAGATGAGATCAACTCTTTGTGTGGACAAGAGTAATATTATTATGACTACTCTTCATGGATGCAGACATTTTGCTCCAATACTGCAAGACTCTTAAGGATTATACTACACTGTGAATACTTGCATACTACAGCAATTCTACCCTTTTTACTAACCACTAACCTTCTCATATTTAGTGGTAACGTCGTTTGTTCCCATATATTCTCCAAACTGGAGGTAACCTCTGACAGGAGTTAACGCCGTCAGATTAGAATCATGTTAACTGGCAGAAAATCCTGAAAGAGGCCGATATGCATGACGCACTGTAGATGAATAGAAAATTTAAAACGTCTATTTGTGTTATATTATAAAAAGTTATGTTAAATTCTTATTATAAAATATTTTAAGAGGCTTATTTTATTTTAATAAGCTTATTTTATTTTAATTCCTATTCAGTGGAAGCAACAAAGCATTTTATTTTAATTTATATCATGTAAAGCACCATTTGAAATACACAGACCACACACACACATATATATATATTATATTAAGCAAGTATATTAAGCATTTTATTACATAATTAACAAATTAACAAAACTACAATGCAGTTATATTTATTTATTCTAGTTTTGAAAACTAAACTATTCTAGAATAATGTAATCTATGTAATGCAGCAGTTGTTAACCTTTGAGGTAAGGTCTTAATTAAAGTTAAATCTTTGTTCAGTAAACTACTGAGAGAAATACCTTAGTCTGAATATCTAAGTTTTAATTTTTTTTTTAAACAATCTTGGTTAAATAGTTTCTTTTTTGAATAGTCAAGCTGTTAAAGGAACAACTAAATTTTCTAAGACTAGTTTTTTTATTATCCTTTAACTTGAGTTAAGGAGTTTTACTTTCTGGTTTGTTTTTAAAAGTAAATTTTGAAGTTAAAACACATTACTTTTTATGAATAAATGTTTAAATAAATAAACATCACTTTTTTTTAGCTCAATTAATAGTACATTGTTAAAATGTACAAATGTTAAGGCCCCCATACACAGTCAAAATGTTTGCACAAACATTTTGATCGTGTATGGGGCTGCTTGATTTTTGCGCTAACATGATTTTTAACTAAATTTCCCTGATATCAGGTTTGCGCGAACATTTTGCGCAAAATGTTTGATCGTGTATGGGGCATGGGGGCCTTTAATATTTCGTATCAGTATCAATCGTAGATAAACATTTTTATTAGTTACTTGCTGATGCAAAATCACAAAGAAATAAATAAAAAAATACGTGTTACCGACCTAAACCGAAAATTTTTTTTGGGGTAAAACTAGACCTAAAATGGAAGCAAAACGCCGCCAAGCTCACTTTTCTATCTCAAATCGTTGCCGAGATATGATTTTTTAAAGATTTTTTTTTAAAAAACACGTTTTTTGCTAATAAAACCGCAATTTCTCCACTTCAAGTCAATTATTTTTCATTTTTACCATATTTTCGAAATCAGCGTTAAATTTCCTATAAAACCGATGCATTTTTATTTTTGGGCATTATTTATTAAACACCGAAATAACAGGTCAAACGTTCAAAAATTAGAAAAAATAAAATTTCTGAAATTCTTTGAACAATCACTATTTTCCTAGAAAAACTCTTGAAGACTGTCAAATCCCTCAAAAACTTCCTCATTTAATACTCTTTCGAATGGTATAAATAGCATTGCGATTTCGTATCGATTTCATGGAGAAATTTAAGTTTGAATGCAAAAACCGTCACCTTATCCATGTAAACTTTCAGCAGGTAAGGAAAAATCCTTAGCAATTTTTTTAAATGGAAGTTTATTACATAAAACATTTCAATAGAAAGCCACTTTCTGATACGGACAATTTGTTAAGACATTTTGAGAAGTGGTTTAAAAGTGGATCAAAGTGGTTTCCCCCTTGCGAATGCAGGTTATAGCCCTTTTTCGGATCTATAAAAAATAATTGACTTGAAGTGGAGAAATTGCGGTTTTATTACATAATTAACAAATTAACAAAACTACAATGCAGTTATATTTATTTATTCTAGTTTTGAAAACTAAACTATTCTAGAATAATGTAATCTATGTAATGCAGCAGTTGTTAACCTTTGAGGTAAGGTCTTAATTAAAGTTAAATCTTTGTTCAGTAAACTACTGAGAGAAATACCTTAGTCTGAATATCTAAGTTCTAATTTTTTTTTAAACAATCTTGGTTAAATAGTTTCTTTTTTGAATAGTCAAGCTGTTAAAGGAACAACTAAATTTTCTAAGACTAGTTTTTTTATTATCCTTTAACTTGAGTTAAGGAGTTTTACTTTCTGGTTTGTTTTTAAAAGTAAATTTTGAAGTTAAAACACATTACTTTTTATGAATAAATGTTTAAATAAATAAACATCACTTTTTTTTAGCTCAATTAATAGTACATTGTTAAAATGTACAAATGTTAAGGCCCCCATACACAGTCAAAATGTTTGCACAAACATTTTGATCGTGTATGGGGCTGCTTGATTTTTGCGCNTAGTTTCACCCAAAAAAAATCGGTTCAGGTCGCTAACACCCTGTATGTGTGGTGTCGTTCCTACCGGGACACCCGGTAGGAACGAAGTTCCTTACAATTTTCATTAAATATAAATTATAATGTAAAATCACACTGCTAACTACTTATACATGGCGGAGTTAGAAAAGGAGGATAACGTTTTCCAACGAACTCAGCTTGGGCATTGGTAAATCGAACATGTGTACCAAATTTTAACTAACTCGCTAACTCGGTCATCTTTTACCCATGTTATCGTCATCGGTAGATTTCGTGACGGTGATTTTGGTCGTTTTTTTTTATTCGCTCCCGGGCTCCAGAACGTGTCATAAGGAACTTCGTTCCAAAAATAAAATAAATAAAATAAAAATATGGAGATGGGCTTTTATTTTTATTTTTTAACTAAAAAGTATAAACAAATTAAATTATTATTACTAAATATTTTATTTCAATAGATAATACAATAATTTAGCGGAGTAATAGCATACCAACGCAAGGACACCGGCTAAGGTCCTCTAACTTAGATTATGTTGCTACTAAAGTCATTGCAGCAATGTTTTTCATAGGACGACTTTTATATCAAACAAAGTTCAATCTATGTCCAATTTTATTTAAGGCGCAAATGTAAGAAATTTAAGTTTTAATCATTAATAGTTATTCCAATGCACATTTTACGACAGCATAAATTGCTGATAGTTTAAAGTACCTCAAACTATTTATAGTTAACCATTAACCACGTCCCTTGTCTTTAGCAATTATCTATAGTATAAAATTTGACCTCTTTGATAGTTCTTTTTTGTAGCTCTCTTTTAATTACCAATTTCGGGAATTCATTAATTTTTTTTTAAATCTGAAGAGATTTTTCATCAACAGTTTGATTAAAAGAGAGAGATAAAAAATAAAATGAATATGAGATAAAGGGATACTCTAATTTCCGATCAAGGAGCCCTATCAACCTTTTTCAGCTAAAAGGCATAGGGATATTACACAAACTGTTTTACCTTACTAGTAGTGCTTTACCTTACTGGACCTTTATATAAGCAACTACCTGAACGCAACAACAGGTATAAAATATCAAACTACTTTAAAACCCCTGAGAATCGTAAAGATGTATAAATAATGTTTCTTGCTTTTTTACGAGCCAACTTTAACCCTTATTTAAATTATTAAAGGACTTTTTAAAATAAATTAAGAAAAGTAAATGGGAATTGAATATTTGGTTATTTTTGTCTGAAACTTATGATCATTAGATCCACTTACCCTTTCCTTCATATCATAGCAAGTCAATATAGTTAGGGGAAATTGGTTCTAAAAACAGACATAATAATCCTTACAATATTCCTGGGAAGATTGGAGAGAGTTTCTCCTTTCCATTTTATGACACTGTAGATTTACTTAATATACAATAATTATTTATCCAACTATTATTTAACAAACAACAATTCTAACCCACGAGTATAATTTTTTTATCAATTCAGCTAGAAATTGTATACAATTTAAATTAATTATTACTCTACAACTGATGAAGCCAAACCAAAAAGAATAACAAATACATCCTGCAAAAATCTAAGTTCACCAATTTCATGAAGTTCTAGGTCTTCCGGTGATGACAGTGTCTCGAAGGTTGTACGTCTTGACGTTTCGCTCCTAATGCTAGAAGCATCTTCAGGAGAGTTCATGGTGTCCAAGGTTTAAGACAGGTGTGAGCTGGGTGAACTTGGGTCTTAAACCTAGGACACTATAAACACCCCTGAAGATGATACTTCTATCATTAAGAGCGAAACGTCGGGACGTACATCCTTCAACACACGGTCACCAGTGGAAGACCTAGAACTTTATTATAATTATGACCGCGGAAATCTATGAACATTAATATTTATAAATTTCGTTTACATTAGCATATTTAGTTTTTTGAAATGGAAAAAATAAATTATCTATATTGCTTATCGTCTTCTCTTATTTTTTTATTTATTTTCTTCCTCTCTGTTAACTTCTCTCCTTAGATTGTTTTTCTTGGTTAAGCTTAGTTAGTTTACAACAATTAAATAGAATTATCAAGAAAAATCAGTAATTTAAGAGACTTAAAATGCCTAGGGCATCGCTAAGGTACTGAACATTTAATGATCTTAAACTCCAAAGTTAAAATTCGCTAAAAAATTCGTTAAAATTCTTTCCTCTTTGTTTTTGTTTTTTGAAAAAGGTTTTTATAGTCCTTTAGGCAATTGGACTTACCTATTGATTGCTATTATTTTAATTAAACTTGAGAGATAAAGGAATTAAAGAACTACGTTATATTCTCGACATAAATGTTGATTCAACATGTAAAAGGTACCTACATGTTATAGGTACTAACATGTTATAGGTACCTACATTTTTATTACAGTGAGCCTAACATGTGAGTAGAGTAAGAACTTAATTTCAATTCACGAAAGAATGCAATTGTTCCTCTATTTCAAAGTTTTAAAATTTACCTCAGGTATTAGACCCTCGTCTTTAATAATTTTAAATATAATATATGCAATTACTTTTTAGCAAGGTTGGTTTCGTTATTGCTAAGACTTCTAAACTAGTTCTTTGAATGTAAAAGGTACCCCAAGATTTAATCAGATTATTCACTCATGCAAAGACCTCCTTTCCATTTTGATTCAGATGAATTTATGCATACTATGATTTTTCACCTAAATTAATTCTGAATGAGGACTACAGCTAAAGTGGTTAAGATGCCGTGAGTTCCCAGTTCGTGAATTCAATATAAGAGGAGAGAGAAATTTATTCGCATTCATTCACAGGGTGGAAAGCTTAGGTCCGACCCTTGGGGGTTTTCTACTTGCCAAGACTGAGTTAATCGCCTTAACTCCTTCTATAGTTCATACTCTATTTACACCGTATTACCAACCAATCTCGGCGACTACCAGCCTGATAAAACAACGATAAATATATATACATACAAGTACATCAACGAAATCATCCGATCGGCTTTATTTATGTATTAATTATTATGGGGGTTGAACTACTAAGGTTAAATACAATCAGCCTAGTAACCATATACTAAGAAATTTAAAATTGCTTTTGTTATTTTCATTTCCTATTAGAATCAATCAAGCTGAACGAATATTTTTAATTTATTCACAAATAATTCAAAATTAGCAAAAGTGAATAAGATACACTTAATTCTTGAAGTATAAAAAGTATCTAAGTCTTAAGTGTTATCTATTTGCAGTTGCAGTCGGTTAATAGTTAGACAATAGCATATTTAGGTGGTATTTGATAGTATATTGCACGAGTAATTTGACTACATAACATAATAAAAGATTCAGGTTATCTAGATGGAAAAGGTATGTGGTATGTGCAAGATATAAATAGCTAGAGTATAGAGATCTAAAAGAGGCAATGTTATAGTAGGGCATTTAATTTTGGCATTTAATTAACGACAAGGCTTAATTAAAGCTGTTAGGTATTATAAAGGCATATCTAAAGCAGTCAAAGAAGTCGAGTTAAAGATTATGCAGTACTCATAATTTTTTTACGATTTAAAGGTCAAAAGAACCCTTCATAATCTTTAAGATTACGTATATTTATTAACATTTATTTCTCCATGTCTTATCACTATTTAATTATAAATTATGGTTACTATTGTGATTTTAAAGAGTATAATGAGCCCATAAGTAAGGACTAAAAAAAACTAATATGTAATCATCCATTCATATACCTACATTCCTTAGTTTATGGTACATATAAGCATTGTGTTCACTTTTGAGAACGAAAAAGTTTTGTCTCCGATTTTAAAAATTCCAAGACAGAAATCCGTTTCAGACATCAGGGAATATTTTTGGTCTCGTGTCTGTGTCTGTCTGTCCGCGAATACTGAAATGTGCGACGATAACTTGAGTAAATGTCGACCGATTTTTATGAAATTTGGACATGTTCATTTTAACAATGCTCAGGACGAGTTCGTTGGAAAGTTGATCCTTTCAAGCGTTCACGCGCAACGCTCGCGAAACGTGAACTTCAAATTTAAAATTGGTCGGGGGAAAAAAATCATACTTCATTTATTCAATTAGAAAAACATTTTTTTTTTTCAAATACAATTTTTTAATAAAACCAAAACGACATCGCTATGAAGTTTTAAAGATATGAAGTGCTAAAAACTATTACATAATAGTTTTAGACAATAAACAATATAACAATACAGTAATACCACGCTAATGTTAATATAACAAGAAAGTACATGATAGGATGCGAGGAAGCTATGTGCCACACTAATTGGCAGTCTATTTTTGTTGTCTTGTCACTGTTCAAGTGCCGCGCCGTTGCGTGTATCACCCCTGCCTCCTTTACAGTTAAAAGGAACCAGACTCGAAGTCTATGCGGTCAAAGAAAGTAATAACATTAAGCAAGAAAATAAAGCTATTTAATATTATTTAAGATGAGCCATGACAACTGCATCATACTTATTAAATGAAATATTTGTTTTAGTATTAGTCCCCGGAAATAAAAAACTGACAGTGTTCCATGAAGATAATAGTAGTTTGTCACTTAATAGGTGACCTCTTTGATTTGGAGTAATATTTTACCAACTAACCTTATAAGTGATAACCTACCATCAACTTGATTATTGGTCAACTAAATAAGTTCGTACTCAGCAGATCATGAAAATCCCATTGTCTACCAAAAAAGGATGGGGCATGGGGCATGGCCACTCTCCACCAGTTTTTTTTTTAATGTCTATTGCCAAGCTTTGTCCCGCAGACGAACTTAGCTGACCACATATTCTTAAAAGGCTCCTTTCTACTTGCCAAGACTGAGTTAATCGCCTTAACTCCTTCTATAGTTCATACTCTATTTACACCGTATTACCAACCAATCTCGGCGACTACCAGCCTGATAAAACAACGATAAATATATATACATACAAGTACATCAACGAAATCATCCGATCGGCTTTATTTATGTATTAATTATTATGGGGGTTGAACTACTAAGGTTAAATACAATCAGCCTAATAACCATATACTAAGAAATTTAAAATTGCTTTTGTTATTTTCATTTCCTATTAGAATCAATCAAGCTGAACGAATATTTTTAATTTATTCACAAATAATTCAAAATTAGCAAAAGTGAATAAGATACACTTAATTCTTGAAGTATAAAAAGTATCTAAGTCTTAAGTGTTATCTATTTGCAGTTGCAGTCGGTTAATAGTTAGACAATAGCATATTTAGGTGGTATTTGATAGTATATTGCACGAGTAATTTGACTACATAACATAATAAAAGATTCAGGTTATCTAGATGGAAAAGGTATGTGGTATGTGCAAGATATAAATAGCTAGAGTATAGAGATCTAAAAGAGGCAATGTTATAGTAGGGCATTTAATTTTGGCATTTAATTAACGACAAGGCTTAATTAAAGCTGTTAGGTATTATAAAGGCATATCTAAAGCAGTCAAAGAAGTCGAGTTAAAGATTATGCAGTACTCATAATTTTTTTACGATTTAAAGGTCAAAAGAACCCTTCATAATCTTTAAGATTACGTATATTTATTAACATTTATTTCTCCATGTCTTATCACTATTTAATTATAAATTATGGTTACTATTGTGATTTTAAAGAGTATAATGAGCCCATAAGTAAGGACTAAAAAAAACTAATATGTAATCATCCATTCATATACCTACATTCCTTAGTTTATGGTACATATAAGCATTGTGTTCACTTTTAAGAACGAAAAAGTTTTGTCTCCGATTTTAAAAATTCCAAGACAGAAATCTGTTTCAGACATTAGGGAATATTTTTGGTCTCGTGTCTGTGTCTGTCTGTCCGCGAATACTGAAATGTGCGACGATAACTTGAGTACATGTCGACCGATTTTTATGAAATTTGGACATGCTCATTTTAACAATGCTCAGGACGAGTTCGTTGGAAAGTTGATCCTTTCAAGCGT
>KZ652714.1:81734-103514 GCA_001010745.2 Gerris buenoi | reverse complement strand
CCCCCCAGTATATTCTGCTAGATTTCTTTCATCAGGCCTATACTTTATAAGTACCCCTTGGGTAAACGTATATGTATTTTATTATGCTGATTATTTCGTTTCTCCAAAGCCAGTTTTCAATTAACCACATAATATTTTAAATCTGTTAACAAAAAAAATCTGTTTTTTTGAATTATTTACATGCATAAAAGTATCAATTTACCAAAATTCTAAGAGCGCAGGTGGCAGGTGGTTGAAATTAATCTAGGGCTTTCTGCAGGTTACTTTTGACAAAACATGCAAATCTTATAAAAATCAAATGAGTACTTTTGAAGAGAGAAACAAATGGGTGCAGAAGGTTGAAACTTATATAGGACCAACAATGGCCTGATTATGACCTACTATCCAAATTTAAATAAAATCGGACAAGTATAGTTCCAATGAAATAGACGATATGTTGGTTCGCAAAAATTACGTGAAAGACTGACAGAAACCAAAAATGTTCCCTGGTCTAAAACGGATTTATGTCTTAGAATTTTTGAAATCGGAGACATAAACATTTCCGTTTCTTAAAAACGTTACCCTCTGTAATCTCTGAAGTAATAAATAAACATAACTACGAAAGTAAACTTTTGAAGAATGTTATATTTTACTTGCAGTATATTTCTTTTTACTCTCATGTGCTTCATAAATCTATAAAATGTTTGTTTGAATAGAGGTTATAATTTTTTAACTTTTATTACATCATAAGCTTAACGTAAAAAGTAGTAATTTTTTTGTGAATAGTAATAATACAAAAAAAAAACAAAAACAAAAAAAAAAAACATAAAACGCATAACATTTTTTTCAACCCTAGAAATTAACTATTTCATAAGGTGAACAGTGCATGACATAAAACATCTAAGTCTATAGAGAACACTGGTCAAGAATCGAAAATAATTAAATAGGCTGCACTACAGTTATCGTACAATTATCATCTTATTATCACTGATAAAATCTTTTTAAGAGTTGTTTGTTTTTATTAGATTCATAATTTGCAATTGTGTAATTTTTAGGTTTTTGGAATCGTTACGCCTTTATGGTTCACTATCTTTTATCATGAACTAGCAGGTACAGTCACTTGTAATGTAACCAAACATGAAACTACCTTTAATAAACATTATTATATCGAATAAACACGAAAACCTTTTGACATAACCTACGAAAGAAACATTCATTTTTACTTAAGTGATATAATAATGCAAGGAAAACCGCACTGTTTATAATGGACTATAGTTGTTTTATTTGGTGTTTTGCAAGATGACACTCTTTTGTTACTTCCTTAATATATTAGGTTTTTTTATGTTTGTGACATACATTAATTTTGAACTAAGTAACTAATATTTTGCAAATTTGATCTAATGAAGCTGAGCAGTTTGATTTTTAAGCTTTTGGTAATTTTTTTATTATGGAAAGTTTAAATTTTGATTTAATTCAAATTATAATTATTATTAACACTGGGAGACAGACAGAGAAAAATAGACTCTAGCCCCGGGACTTGAACCACGTGCTCTTACGTTGGTAAGAGCATCTGTACTGGAAATACAGGAGGCCCGTGGTTCAAGTCTCGGCGCTGCAGTCTATTCTTCTCTGTCTGTCTCCCAGTGTTAATAATAATTATAATTTGATTTAAATTAAAATCTGAGCAGTTTGGTTCGGAAATCTGAAATCTTACAGTTCCTATATCATTGTTACTTTTGATTGTTATCTTCCCCCGATCAGTAGAATAATAAGCTATTGCAAGACGGAAGGTCATAGCGGATTATTAGTGTGAAACTCGTCTCTTCTTTCGAGTAATCGAGCTAGAAATGTTTAGACAGTGTGCCAGGGACTGTGGAAAAAACAACAATAAAGAAACTAAAAACATTTACTAAAAACTACTAAAACACTAAGCTAAAAACATAAACATAACCTATTTAGCTGCAACTTGAATTCCAGCAGAAAGAAAACGAGCTGTTTACACTTTTCAATTTGATGTTTCATTAGACCCATTCAATCAGGTTACTTAAATATACTAGAACAATTTCTTTTCCAACGACAATGGGAATGAGCAATTTCATTGCATTGGTTTTTACTGTAATAAAACATAGCTCTTCATTTAACATAATTTGTTCTTAAATTATTATAAATAAATCCACTCTTTATAATTACACATGTGTTACACTATATCCTATATCTCAATTAACTCTCGTCCGAATACACCACTTACGATCCTATCTGCAACCAACCTACAAAACCACACTTTCAAAAGCTCATCACATTCTAATCGCGCAACATTTACATGTTTCAGTTTAATTAATCCAGTTTTGTTTCAATTTCATAGAGCATGGGGGCAATCAAATTAAACGTTATCAACCTTCTTACACCTTAAGGCAGTGTTGAAATTTTCTCCACTTTTCCGCAGGATTTCAATTATGACTGAAATACACCTTAACTTAGTGCGTAAGCTTCCGCGGGTTGGCTCGTAATCAAATGCTTGGTTTTCCGATCAAATCCGCGGTAACCCCTTCGTGACGCGGATTTTATAGGAAAACCAAGTTTTTGAAACACACCTTCCTGTTGGCAATTTTAGGCTGATTGAATCTAACTAATTATTATTAAAGTCTAAAATGTGACTTCAATTTTCTTCACCCGTCACGCATAATGCTGCACTCACGCAGCTTTAGTGTGAACCCATGGTGTACATGACTAGCATGCATTTGAGCACATTTATAAAATAAAAAACCACAATTTTTATGAAAATTTATTAGTTTTGGTGGAAAAATGGTACTTTTTTATCTTAAGAAGATACCACCCTCCCAATATGAGCTAAAATTGGTCTCTCTATTAAGCCTTAATTTATTAATTAACAATTATTTAATCCATTAATAATTAACATTAATTATTAATTATTAATTAATAATTAACCGCTAATGACCCACGTGCAGTCGAAGCGGATAAAAAAAAAAAAAAATAATAAAAAAAAAAACATTAATTTAATTCAATTATTATTTTGTTTATCTTCAAATCTTTTAACTTAAATTTCACCCATTTCCAGTCTACCTAAAAAGCTGAATCTTACACAAATTATGTATTCCCGATGACAATGCCTCTATCAGTTATTAGTTAATTTAAAACTATAAAAGTGTTATCAATTTATTTTAAATTGATAATAGTCATATATATATGTGGTCTGGTTATATTTTTATATTATAGTCTGTTATATATAGTCAATGTCAATATATAGTTAATAGTCATATATATTCTAAAAACATAGGGTAGTATAATAATCTAAAGAAGCATTTTTAAATGTTGTTCCAGCAATATTTCATGATTATTGACTAATAATAAAATACGTACATTATACATAATGATGGTTAACATCGAAATTATAAGACTACAGAGTGCCTCACTGAAAATTAATCATGAGAAAGATTTAATGTGTCAGGGTGTAATGAGGTAAAATCAAAGATTAGTAATGGAAAAATTATAGTATATCCATATATATATAAAATAATCAAGATAGATTTCCTAATATATCAAGATGTATTATTAAATAATTCAGGTTATCATAACTTTTGATAGGTTGGATTATATCTGTCAACCCTCAGGGGCAAACAAATTAAAATGCAAATATCAAATATGATAAAGACTTTTTGATACGTAATATAAACATTACATCTCTGTTTAGATTCGTAGAAAGTAATTCTTTACACACCTGTATTGATTGCGCATGCGTGTCTTATTGTTTTGAAAAAATTCCTCTTTTTTACCACTCTAGTGACGTAAAGAAGAAGAATTATCAACTTTACACACGATTAGCGAGTTTGTTTACATTTAACATAACTAATTTGATGTTTATTTAATAAAAGTAACTGTTTGTATCGAGTTTTTTTTGTGAAAATCAATGAGTGATTTAAGTGATTATGAAGAATATGAGGAGAATAATACGCCTTCCGAAATAATTAATTCGGCACAAAATACAACTAACAAATTGATGTCATCTTTATCAAAAGAGAAATACTAAAATACGAGCTTACATACAGGAAGTTTATTATTTTTTTCTGCATTTATTATTAAAATCTAACAATCGTAGATAAAGTACGGTACGCAACTCGTGCGAAAACGGCATTTTGCATTGCTCGTGTGGTTTTTACTACCCTCACTATCGCTCGGGTGTAAACTCCACACTCGCATGCAAAATGCTACTTTCCACACTCGACGCGTAATGTACTATTATCTCTTCAGTTTATACTGTTCCTAAGCAAAGCATGCTTGACTCCCTCTTTAAATACTCCTAGTAAAATGAGTTATATCTAATTACTAATGTAAACGTAACTGATTGAGAAGCATCATATTTGAGATGTGTTGTCAATATTACATATTAGTTAAACATTCAATAGCAAATATTGGCCGGCCAAGTGAAATCATTTTCCATCTAATTGTCTAGCAGATTCTGGCTGTGAATTAAAATAGGATTTTGGACATTTAAAAGTGATTACAAGACATGATAGATAAAGTAAACTGGGTAAAAATATTAAAATAAACCCTAGTTGCATATTTATGCTAGGGTTTAAGTGCGGAATGTAATTAAGAGATTAATTTTTAATGAAATGTTGCTTCCATTAAATAATTGATTGATAAATGGTACGGTAATAGCCTGCGTTTTATACACAAGAAAAAAGTTTGCTCCAAACCACCTGAATGAAACATTCCCGTCGTCTTCCCTCTTGTTTATGTTTTGATACAATTTTTCGAGTCAGCCATTTTACAAAGTAAATATGAAATACACACTTGTTCTTCATTTTACAATTATCCTTTTAGAAAGTTAGCATTAGGTTTTTTCTAACGTCGCATCTTGGAGTATATCTCCCGACCTACTGTAGGTAGGGATTTGAAATTTGGCATTCAAGTTAACTTTTTTATTTTTATCTGTACAGACCAAACGCGCAAAAACACATGTTAAGAACCCACCTTAAGGAGTGGGCTTCGTTCATAGTAATACCTTAAAAAAATACAAATTAATATCAAGTGTTTCGACGCATTTACCTGCCTAATATTTGAAATTGTGGGTTTGAAGAAATTCACAATTATTAATCTAAAAGACGTGTATTGTGTATATGCATGTCGATTGTAGACGGAGATTAATAGTTCGTCACATGAACGCATCATTTATAAGCAATAACATTTTATCAAACGCTTAAGCCTTATATTTATAATATCCATAATTATGAAGCAGTTCAGCAGATTAAACAAATAAATTAAATTTTTAGTTGATTCCATATCTTGCAGTCTTTTAATATAACCTTTGTTTGTTTAATTATACTTTTATTCACGTTATCACAATATTAAATAATATTTTAGAGTTGAGTATTAATTATTTTCTTCTTTAAACATTAAAATAAACACAAAATAATTTTGAAAAAGTCTTTATTTTAACGTAAAAATTGTCCTTTAAATCCTAAAATATGTGTAAACTCTTATTTTAATTAACTGAATATAAATTTTCCTTATTACTAATTAAGATGAGTTTCCTCTAAATTAAATGATAAAGAAGAAGTATATAAAATAAATATATAAATAAACTCCTTTTTAAACTTAATTCCATCTCATTCCATGTTAGTTTCATGTTCCATTAAGAAGTCAATATTAGAAATACATAAAAAATATAGATAAGAAGGGTTCAAGTTAAAATCAAATTAGTTTTATATTCCCGGTATAACGTGGTATAAACAAGAATTATTTATCCACATATTGCTACACGTATAGTATTCCAAAAAGTCTTGATATCCACGATTTTTATTACACTTCATGACAAACGATATTTTTTAAATCACCGTTGAAAATTCTTCATAGTTGGTAAACATTTGGTACAAGTAATTGAGTTGAATCCCTCTTTTGTTTTTATTCGAGGCGAAATCTAACTTTGAGAAGTTAAACGAGCGATGTTGTCCTAGTCTTCGTGTGAAATATTCACTGTCTCTTGTATAAGTTGATTCACTGAAACACCCCCAGGCTGTTACAGAATTTGAAAGGATGGTAGACTGGTAAACTTAAAGGCAAGGAGTTAGGGGACCTAAGAAGAAAAGTTTAGGCAGCCTTTTAGTTGTGCTTTTATAGTGAAATGTCGTTATCTTAGTTTTAAAATCAGTTACGTTTAAAATTTATGATCAAAAGCTCATTTTAAGTTCTAAAACATTATATTTTTTTTCGCAGAAACGATTTCTATACTTGTAAAACAGTTTACATCCTTGAAAAAAACTTAAACGAACGATAATATATTTACAGATTTGTATACCAACTAAACTAAACTTTGACTACCAAAGACTTCTTTAAAAAAAAAAAAAAAAAAAAAAAAAAAAAAAAAAAAAAAAAAAAAAAANAAAAAAAAAAAAAAAAAAAAAAAAAAAAAAAAAAAAAAAAAAAAAAAAAAAATTCATAAAAAGCTTTATGTCAAACCAGATTTAGCTGTTCATAACAGGGAAAATATTAACTTTTAGATAAAGTTTACAGTGTGTCTTTGATAAGTTCTCCCTTGCTTACATCGGAAGAGGAGATTTTAAGGGAGGAGGAGTGAATAAAATTATCGAGGCTAAACCAAACAGGAAAACAGGAAGTTTTCACCAAATACAAGAAGATAGGACTAATGTCCTATCTTTCTGTAACATTTATCAATCAAGCTGAAGTGAGCTAATTAAACTTAATTTTTGTAGGTCGACAATTCTATGTATAATTTAGATAGAATTCCGTATTAAGAATATGTACTATCTTAATTCTTAAAAACCCATCTATTCCAAAAATAATTAAACATGTAAATCCTATTTATCTTGCATTATAATTATAACTATATTGTATAAGAAAAAAAATTGTGAAAAGGCGAAAATTCGATTTTGATGGATTTACACGCTGAGTGGTCCCGGAGTCCAAAAGAGTGGTTTTAAAAAATGTCTGTCTGTTGTCTGTGCAGACGCGTATCTATAGCCCAAACTATTAGGCTGATTTTGACGAAATTCTGTATAAATGATAAAAAAATTATACCCCGAGGCTAAATCGAAAAATTCATTTTAGCACAATTTTTTTTTAGCACCATTTCATTTTTTTGGGGGCACCAGCCCCCCCCCCTCCCCCAAAAAAACGAAAAAAGCGTGAAAAAAATACTTCTCGAAAACGGTTTCGAAGATTTTTATTAAAAAATTCTAAAATGTAGTCCGTTTAAATACGAATCTAACTGTATAAGCCGTTTTCCCGAGAAAAATCTAAATCCTAAGAATTCAGCTTTAAACGCTAACTGAGTAAGGGCTGGGTTCATTATTTTTATGGTGGATTTTAATATAATGTTCAATAATAATTAAATTTATCAAACTCGAAGATTAATAAATTGCAACACTGAAAATAAGTATATACACACTCGTATTTTATATCGTTTTTAATATTCTCCCTAATTTCCATTTGGTGTTCTTTCTCGAATGTGTTTGTAACTTGTATTCTCTCACACTTATTTTACTTTCTCATACTTCTAGTTGTGTAGAGAGAAAGATATTGCCCCTCCCCTCCCCCTCCCCCCCCCAAAAAAAACCGAAAAAACGTGAAAATAAATTATTTCTCAAAAAAGTTTCCAATGATTTTGATTAAAAAATCCGAAAATGTCATTTTCCCAGGAATAATCAGGTTTTTGAGATATTGATGAAATAAAAACTAAAATGAAAAAAAGTGAACAACCACCGAGAACACTTTTAGAATGTGTTAAAATAGTCTGTCAATTAGTGTGGCTCATAGCTTCCTCGCGTCCTATTTCCTAATTATTATGGCCCAGGAGATACCGTGCTAACATCAGACTAGAATTTTGTGATCACATTGATTTAGAGTAATATTTAAGTAACGAACCGATCAAGTGACAAACTAACATCAACTTGAATTTCGGTCTGCTAATTAATTTTGTTCTCAGGATCATGGAGATCATATTATTGTCCACCATATTTGGCGGGACATGGCTGCTCGCTGCTCTCCACTGTATTTTTTTTTTTTTAAGTGCCTATTGCCAAGCTATGTCCTGCAGACGAACATAGCCAACCAGATATTCTTAAAAGGCACTAAAAGATTAACTTGTATACAAATTTATAGCTTAGTATTGGTCAGAAACTTTTTTTCACGCCATATCGTGGACTATTACAACCTATTATTGTCAACTTTACTTCATTTTCCCCCATTTTAAATCAGTCAAAATTGTAATTAATCTGGGGCTATCAAGATATTTGTGCGATGTGGAATAAAAATAACTTCTTGCATACGAGTCTGCAAGACAGTGAGAAATTTTCATGTAACGCTTCTTGGTGTTGTTTTTTAGTAACTCCTGTAACGCTTTTTGGGGTAGTTTTTTAGTGTTATTTTTTGGTAACGCTTGTGTAACGCTTTTTGGTAACGCTTTTTGGTATAGTTTTTTGGTAACGCTTGTGTAACGCTTTTTGGTATAGTTTTTTGGTAACGCTTGTGTAACGCTTTTTGNATCTTGCAGTCTTTTAATATAACCTTTGTTTGTTTAAGTATACTTTTATTCACGTTATCACAATATTAAATAATATTTTAGAGTTGAGTATTAATTATTTTCTTCTTTAAACATTAAAATAAACACAAAATAATTTTGAAAAAGTCTTTATTTTAACGTAAAAATTGTCCTTTAAATCCTAAAATATGTGTAAACTCTTATTTTAATTAACTGAATATAAATTTTCCTTATTACTAATTAAGATGAGTTTCCTCTAAATTAAATGATAAAGAAGAAGTATATAAAATAAATAAATAAATAAACTCCTTTTTAAACTTAATTCCATCTCATTCCATGTTAGTTTCATGTTCCATTAAGAAGTCAATATTAGAAATACATAAAAAATATAGATAAGAAGGGTTCAAGTTAAAATCAAATTAGTTTTATATTCCCGGTATAACGTGGTATAAACAAGAATTATTTATCCACATATTGCTACACGTATAGTATTCCAAAAAGTCTTGATATCCACGATTTTTATTACACTTCATGACAAACGATATTTTTTAAATCACCGTTGAAAATTCTTCATAGTTGGTAAACATTTGGTACAAGTAATTGAGTTGAATCCCTCTTTTGTTTTCATTCGAGGCGAAATCTAACTTTGAGAAGTTAAACGAGCGATGTTGTCCTAGTCTTCGTGTGAGGTGTTGTTTTTTAGTAACTCATGTAACGCTTTTTGGGGTAGTTTTTTAGTGTTATTTTTTGGTAACGCTTGTGTAACGCTTTTTAGCGTCGTTTTTTGGTAACGCTTTTTGAGTTCATGTGCCATATCCAAGACATAAAAATGTCAATAAAACACGCAGAACAATGGGCTAATTAAAAACTACCATTCCTAATTTCATTGAAATCGGACGAGTAGTTTTAAGATATGTTGATTTGACCGACAGATAGACACGAAACTATCCCTTATTCCTGATGTCTGAAACGGATTTCTCTTTGAAAGTTTTGAAATCGGAATAATAAATATTTGTCGTTTTTTAAAAAAGCAATAAATATATAGATAAAGAATTGAAAAGAGGTGTAGGTGTATTATTCATTAGATTAACATTAAATTGAGTGTAACACGAAAAACAGATACAACTCATTATTAAGTAATCATTATAATGGAAAGTTATGTCGTTGGCTGTTATTATTTGATTAATATCCTTATAAAGAGACAGCCAGACTCTATGGTGGCTATTATACAGAATAATTACACTGACATTTCCCTCTGGAAAATCTCTCTCTGTAGAGAAGCCGAGGAATTCTCATAAATTTACACATTTCTTGCCTCGGGCCGGCCCCGTGCCAATTATTTGACAATCCTTAGTAAATTGAATTATCCTAAAAATACCCTTATAAAAAAACGAGATAGATAAACTGCTTCAGCTAAAAAAAAAGAAAAAGAGAGATAAATTTTTATTATTTATTATTTTAAATAGTATTATAATGTATAATAGCTTAACTTTATTATAATTTTTAAAAAGTTAATGGATTAAAAATTGAGGCTCTTCGATGCTTAAAAAATAAAAATAAATCCTAACTTTATATCTTTTAATAATTTGATTAATAGTTAGAGTCAGAGATTAATAGTTCGTCACATGAACGCATCATTTATAAGCAATAACATTTTATCAAACGCTTAAGCCTTATATTTATAATATCCATATTATCAAGCAGTTTAGCAGATTAAACAAATAAATTAAATTTTTAGTTGATTCCATATCTTGCAGTCTTTTAATATAACCTTTGTTTGTTTAAGTATACTTTTATTCACGTTATCACAATATTAAATAATATTTTAGAGTTGAGTATAGTATGACTGAAATACACCTTAACTTAGTGCGTAAGCTTCCGCGGGTTGGCTCGTAATCAAATGCTTGGTTTTCCGATCAAATCCGCGGTAACCCCTTCGTGACGCGGATTTTATAGGAAAACCAAGTTTTTGAAACACACCTTCCTGTTGGCAATTTTAGGCTGATTGAATCTAACTAATTATTATTAAAGTCTAAAATGTGACTTCAATTTTCTTCACCCGTCACGCATAATGCTGCACTCACGCAGCTTTAGTGTGAACCCATGGTGTACATGACTAGCATGCATTTGAGCACATTTATAAAATAAAAAACCACAATTTTTATGAAAATTTATTAGTTTTGGTGGAAAAATGGTACTTTTTTATCTTAAGAAGATACCACCCTCCCAATATGAGCTAAAATTGGTCTCTCTATTAAGCCTTAATTTATTAATTAACAATTATTTAATCCATTAATAATTAACATTAATTATTAATTATTAATTAATAATTAACCGCTAATGACCCACGTGCAGTCGAAGCGGATAAAAAAAAAAAAAAAANATATATATATATAGTGTGTAAAATATATGTTGATTATTTTTAGGATATATATTTATTTAAAGTTGGAAGTTGGGGTCTTTAATACATCTTACACATTTTCCAAAAATCAAGTTGATGGTAGTTTGTCACTTAATAGGTGACCTATTTGATTTGGAGTAATATTTGACTAACTACCTATTAAGTGAGAACTATCTCCTGGGCTGTTAACAATAATAATATCCTTTAGCTAATAATTTAACATAAATATTTTACATTTTTGATTTGTCGGTAGAAAAATCGGTTGAGGTAGCTAATTTGGAGCATCGTGTTTAAAAATTAAAAAAAAAACTGGTACATAAAATTTAAATCTTTTCTGTAGATTGATCAAAATGCACCAATTATGGATTCTTCTTCATGTCATAAGTTTTCTCTTAATACACTTACCATATTCAGTTCTCTTTTTTAGACACAGCTGTATACAGGTCGATTTTGCGAATCTTGGGCGTATGTATCTGTCGTAGATTTATTGGGTTTCGATGTAGCGTATCTGGTTTTTAGAGAGAGTATGAAATGAAAAAGCATCCAATAATGCATTTTTGGTCAATCTACAGAAAAGACTTTAATTTTATGTGGCAATTTTTTTTCATTCCTATACAAGATGCCCCAGATACGCTACCTCAACCCAAAAATCTTCAGCGACGTACACATACACTTGTATTTTGTTTACAGATTAGTCGATTATTTATATTTATAATTAAACAACGATTAAAGGAGGGTTTCTAAGAATTGTAGGTTTTAATAGACAATTGAGTTTATAATTCTGGGCCTTAAATTTTGTACTTAATGTTGTTTCTCATTTATCAAAGGCGTTGTTGTCTGAAAACTCACATACATACAATATTCTCTGTGAAAGAGAATTAACGAATACACATTATCATAAATACATTCGATATTTTAGATAACAGGTTGGTTCATCGTTGAAGGTTCAAAAATGGTGCAATCTTCCACTATTTTATATCTCTTTGAATGTTTTGTACATTTTACGCAATTAAAAATTACCAAATAAATGAAACTACAACCTCTTATTTTAATGAATCATGAAATTAACTAATCTTCTTTTGCCGTATCAAAATATTTTTTTGGTTATATATAAATTAATAATAACAATGCATTAAAACTCTCAAGGAAGCTCATCCTTTCAATGGCTTTAATTTATTCTTATTTTTATCAATCCCACCTCAAGCAGGTAAACCGTGAGAATATCATATTGCTCTTTACACAAGAACTAATTCACGGCCATTGTTTTCTTCTTTGAGGCTTGTGGAATCTTGACACTCGAGGAAGTCTACATCCATTCAAGATTTTGATTATTTAATCGCTATTATACAATTTTTAAATAAGATATATTTTTAAAATATTGCATTATTTTTTTACTTTTTCTGTTTAAGATTTTTTTTGACAAGATTTGTTACGAAAATAATCTATTAAAAAAATTGTTTTAAAATGAAGGTTTTAATGTAATTATAACAAGTGTTTTACAAAATAACTTTCGAATTTAATGTTACAAACCTTTTTATTCTGTTATCCTAAATCATTAATTACAAATTACAATCAACCTAACATCAAAAATAACAAATTAAAATTACTCTTTATCATCTTTTTTTATTAAATATATTATAACAGTAATTAATTGTATACAATTTAAGTAAATGAATTCACTTACCTTCTTTAGCTGAGTTTATTACGCAATAATTCTTTATTTATTGTTTCTTTTTACCCTTGATTAATGATCTCATTAGTTAGAGTAAAAAAATAACACNTTACATTTTTTATTAAATCATGTTATCATATACTACTGCCTCTTTCGAGAGTAATGTAAGATTACTGAAATGGAGGGATCAGCCGGTTGTGATCATTAGTGTGAATCATCTCCCTCCGTCTGGGAATCAACCCAGATTACTGTAGGGGTTTGGAATTGGCTCAAGAGATACCGCCTCAGGCACTTAGGGCCCAATCCCTCTAATTAGTTTGAATGTTTCTGGCCTAAGAAGGCCAATATTTTTATCCTAAATTACAAAATGTGTATTTTTAAATGTTTTAAATAAATGTTTTTCATGTGAATTTTAAAAATGTTTATTTTTAAAAAAGATTTCTTAATAGCTATTTACGTACCTAGAGCAGTAAGGGCGTGTCCTAGAGCAAAAGCACGAGTGCGCTTAACGCCCGAGGCCTGTCAGCATTATTTTTTTACTTTTTCTGTTTAAGATTTTTTTTGACAAGATTTGTTACGAAAATAATCTATTAAAAAAATTGTTTTAAAATGAAGGTTTTAATGTAATTATAACAAGTGTTTTACAAAATAACTTTCGAATTTAATGTTACAAACCTTTTTATTCTGTTATCCTAAATCATTAATTACAAATTACAATCAACCTAACATCAAAAATAACAAATTAAAATTACTCTTTATCATCTTTTTTTATTAAATATATTATAACAGTAATTAATTGTATACAATTTAAGTAAATGAATTCACTTACCTTCTTTAGCTGAGTTTATTACGCAATAATTCTTTATTTATTGTTTCTTTTTACTCTTGATTAATGATCTCATTAGTTAGAGTAAAAAAATAACACCCATTTACATTTTTTCTTGGATTTTAAATTTGTACTTGTAATATCAAACATTTTACACTTTATTATACATTTTTATAATTACTTTTTATGTTGCTGGTTCCAATAATTTCTGAATACATTGTAGAGAGTTAAATCAATAACAAGATTCTCGCTGCTCTTTTTAAAGGGCATATTTTTTTGTAATGGCTAGATTATAAATACAGGGTGTCCCAGCTAATATGGAACAGCGAAATATCTCCGGAAGCATGATAGATAGAAAGATGGGGATTTCAGGATTCGACAATCTATAAATGCATGTCCAGAAAAAATACTGAACATTTTCTATGTTCAGCAAAAGTGTGTGNGTGTATTTTTAAATGTTTTAAATAAATGTTTTTCATGTGAATTTTAAAAATGTTTATTTTTAAAAAAGATTTCTTAATAGCTATTTACGTACCTAGAGCAGTAAGGGCGTGTCCTAGAGCAAAAGCACGAGTGCGCTTAACGCCCGAGGCCTGTCATAGCGCTTACTGCTCGTGGTGCGTACACTATTTTATCGCCCACTACATGTAAACTAACTACAAAAAACTATTTCGCCGTAATCTTCAAAAACAATAAATGAATATTAAGGTTAAATCATTACCAAAACAAATCGCAGTTATAAAAATATTGATTGTTTACAAATTGAACATCTGACGCTAAGAACTACTAGTGCTTCCTACACGCCACGGCCCGGCCAGGAAGCGGCCGCTTCTCGAACTAATTAGCAGCCCTGTAATGATAAAGCATGCATTATTACCGGCTTCAGGACTGTAATATGGAACTTTAACGGCCGCTCAGGATAGGAATGATTACAAGTGGAGGGCGATAAAAATATTTTATTGCTATTAAAAAAATAATTGTTTTTATCTTTTCCGACCTTAACATAAAATTATCTTTACCAATAAGAAAGTGTTAAATCCCAGGGATATTCAGTTACTTTATGTCCAAATAATATACTTTCACTTACGGCTGTTAGTAATAGAAATTTATTTCCTCATTGCATTTATCATTGTCACTTAACGATTAATTATTTTGGTCTTTTGTTTGCAGGTAAGGCAAAACTACATAAGGCGGCGTTTACTTACAACTTACAAAGCTCTTGAGAGGCTGTCACAAAGTGAATTTAATTTGGAAAGGTTGGAAGCTTCAGCTGCTGGTGTCCTGCAAGCAAGTAAGAACCGGCTTGAAGTACCAGGTGGGCCAGGGCGACGTCTCGACCCCAGGCATCAACTCTGTCTTACAGTATCAGACGTAGAAAGACAGCGAGGTAAACCTTTGTCTAAATACGACAGGAACATGATGATCTTCAACTGGCTTCACACTTTGGACGATTCTCCTGCCGAGGGATGCCCCTCCCAACCGCCACCATGATGTCCCCTTACACCGGACCGACTTCGCTGAACAACAAGTCTCCCCACAAGGGGAACCAACCGCAGCAATGACAGGCAATGAACTTTTTCACCCTTACTGGTGCTGGTGTGGTTATGGCTTAGTGTTAACAGTAATAGACGAAGTCTGATTCGGTGAAGGTCAAACCTTAAAAACTTATAACTTTTATCTTTGAGTTTATTTTACAAAATTATTTCAACTCGAACGGTTTTAAGTCTATTTTGTTTTTTGACGAAGATAAATAAAACAAAACTAGACAAGATAGAGGCACAAACAAGATGTTTATAATGAGTTTATTTTAAGTATCCTTGATAAAAAAAAAAAAATGTATCTGAAATTAAAGAGGAAATTCAATTACTCCTTGATTAAGTGAATCAACATTAATTAACTCCTTGTTATTGGCACTTTAAAGGAAAGCTAAAACAGAACTATACAATTATTTTGGTTTAGAAGTGATAGCTGAAAATAAATAATTACCAGACTAGTTAATATAATAATGTGTAATATTTAAAAGACTGGTGTATTTTAGGAGTGCTAGACCATAGCCCCAAACATAAACCTATATAGGTAGTTCATGATGTATAGAGCTATAGAGCTTCTAAATATTAGTAAATATTATTTTACTCTTATAGACTAATCAGTTTCCTTAAGCCCCCACCAACGATTCGCGTTGTCTTTTTATCCAAGTTCAACAATTTGGCAACACCACAAGCCGTTGATGGACAACCGGCCTTTTGACTTAATCCATTTAATCTCTTCCACTTAAGAATGGTGGTCAATCATCTCAAAAATAATTATTGGTTTTGAAATTTTTTTAATTTTTACATCTTATGTAGGTTACTGTGAATAAACGTGAAACGTGATAAATATTTAAATATATATTCATTATTACTTGTTGTTGGTCATAAAGGTGATTAAAATTAAAAATCGGTTAATTAAAAAAAAAAGTATATATATACTCGTATTATGGGCAACATTTGATGGCGAACTGTAAATTGCACCATTTTTTAAAGCAAATTATGTGGATTGCACCACTCCTGTTTAAAACGAAGTAAGTCAAACCATGTAAATTGCACCACTACCTCTTGAAACAAAGTAAGTAAAATAGCGTAAATTGCACCGCTAAATGTCCCTTTGTCTCACTTAATGATTGGACAAATGGATTTTGTCACTTTTGTTACATAAGTGTGATGTTCCTTTGTTTCAAAATACATTGGCCTGAATGTCCCTTTGTCTTATTTGATTGTTAGGCTAACAGATATTGTCACTTTCAATTACAGAAGTGTGATATTCCTTTGTCCCAATGTACAATGTACATTGTACAAAATAATTTTACTTCAGATGGAATCATTGAAAAGAGGTTGAAAGGAATTGGTACAAATTACATAGCTTGATCTACCTTGTTCTGGAAGGCAAGGGTGCAATTCACACTATTTTCCTTACCTCGTTTTGAGAAGTAGTGGTGCAATTTTTGCTGTTTTTCTTACTTCGTAAAGCCTACTTTTTTATTTCTACTAAAAAAATGTGCTATTTACTTATACCGCCCATCAGACCTCGAGACCTTGATTGTGTTATAAATTGATGTATTTTTTAAACAACTTGATTATTAATATCTGTGTCACTCTCACACCGAAAAATTTCCTACTAACTACAGGTGGTTATCCAGTGTGACACAGAAAATCTGAGGATCATGTTAATCGTTTTATTTACTATTATTCAAATTGTTTAAAAAATATGTAAAATTCTAAGATAATCCCTTAAGTATATAAGTAATATTTAAAAGACTGGTGTATGACCTTTCTCGAGACCTGATGAGATCTGATGATGCCCGTAATGGGTGAAATATAACCTGTTTTTTAAATTAACCAATTAAACCATTTTTAATTTTACTCATCTTAACAATCCAATAACAAGTAATCCATTATCAAAGGTGCTCATTTGTAAGAATTATTCTTCAACTAATATAAATGAATTTATATTTCACAAAGGTATTATTTAGGTTGATGAAATTATATCAAGAAAAGCAATAGGTATTATACTCCTACGTAAGTTGGGTAAAATGAAAGCTAAAGGATGACAAAACAACCTTTTAATCCTGAAAAAGCTTCTAAATGTTTTTTTTTTATTATTATTATTTTGGTACATTAGTCAGGAGTCAGGAGCAAAGGCTCCTTCCTCCCTTGCTTACACTTTGGAAAGGTATGAAGCAGCTTATCAGGATTAGTATCGTCGCTCAAAAATAACATTTTATAATAATTATTTTATTTTAAAGGTTGGTTAAGAAAGGTTGGTAATAGAAAGACTGTTAATTGTGAGAATATTTCATAACCTCAAATTCCTGTAGTTTTAGTACAGATTTACAAATCTGTTTACGCATAATGAATATTAATGAGGCAACAAGTTAATTTAATTACTCGCTCACACAGGATAAGAAGGTTACAGTTGAATGATTCAAGAAAGGATAAGTGAAAGGAAAGAGACATTATATTTATTTAATGCAAGGAAAAATAATATTTGATTAACACTATTTTAATTATCGACTTACTTTTTAGTATTGAGTTTAATATGTTTTCATTACGATCCGATCGAAAATTTTAGGTCATTACAGTATGAAAGTATTTGCTGTTTATACATCTTTTGATGCGATCATTAGTGTGGAATATATCACATCTTTCAAATTGTACACAGATTTGATTTGTTGAAATTAGAATTTTGAAGAGTTCTTTAAGCCCTTTTATATGCAAAAATCCTAAGGATGATTTAATGCCATATAATAAATAACATTTTATAAACAATAATCTTCAGGTCAGGATGATTTAATGCCAAATAATAAATAACATTTTATAAACAATAATCTTGAGGTCAGGATGATTTAATGCCATATAATAAATAACATTTTATAAACAATAATCCTCAGAATGATTTAATGACATTATAAGAAATAACATATTATAGGAAATAATCCTCAGAATAATTTAATGACATTATAAGAAATAACACACTATATGAAATAATCCTCATCCTCAGGATGTTTTAATGACATATAAGTATAAGAAATTTCAGTTTATATATGCAATAATTCTCAGGATGATTTAATGATATATACTCGTAAGAGATAAAATTTTAAAACTTCAAAGACTGTATTCTAGAATGTTATGACTATTTCTTATTTGTATTAGTTTAAAATTCAAATTCCGAAATAATGAACATAATTGAAATATTCTGTGTTAAATATGCTTAAAACGCGTTTACCTGAAACCTTATCATTAATACTGTAATAATATTGAAGAAATAAGGCATATTTAAAGCTTAACAACCATGATGTTGAACCTCACCATGTTGTGTATGAACCTCATCATGGTGTGGGAAGAGGTCAATCTTTATAATTCATTATAATGGTTCATTTTACAATATTAGTGAGACCACCTCACTTATTGCGGAATAAATTAGGTGTTTTGAGTATCAAGTATTTAAGTACCACTCAACACAACAATTTATTAGCATTTCATTGAAAGCAAAAGCAAACTACTTACTAGATTGTGGTATTTTTAACAAAATTATTGGATTTTAGATTGTATTAATACACATTTTTCCTCATGCTTGAATCGGTATTATTCTGTAGACTTAATCTTAAGACATTTTCCTCCGCTATTACTCTTGTAGAATAACCACAAGCTTGTAAAACGTATTGAATTTTTTATAATAATTAAAATATTTGAGATATTACGTTTTTTATGAAAGTTATTCGAAGTTATCGGAAGTTTTTAGAGTTAACTCTAAAAACCCCAATTTTATAATAGTATAAAATACACTCTTAACATTGAAAAGCTTTCAATATTTCATTGTTATATTGAGTAGGATATAATAAAGCTCTAAAATCAGGGGTAATTATGAAGTAATGATTAGTCACTTTATCCATATCTTTCGGTATGATCAGTTGTGTGGAACATGTCAGTCTGATAAGGAATGGAACCCAGAATATTGATAATCTTTGGATTTTAGTCAGTTATACGTATATAATTATCGCATTCTTTTGGAGGAGATTATTATTACGGAACAAGTCTTACTTCGCTAGGCAGGTATCTAATCCTGATTACATTGTTATATTTTTATTACGATATTCTATAATTTTATTACGACTATTTTATAATTATTCTTCTACTATTATCTTAATCTAGAAAAAGCGCTTTAATTATGGCGAATAAACTTATTTTATTTTTTTTGTAAGAAATGTGGTTTTCTGAAATCAATAGCGTATCATTTTTCCAAGCTTGCTTAACCAAAGGAATAAAGTTTTTCAGTTGGAAATGGAAAATTAAAGTGTATTTACACAATTTGTGTTTGTGAGAGATACCAAGGGATAGTGCGACGCAATCGCGACACATAGGAACTCCAACATCGGACATTATACGTCAAAAAGATTTTGGCTCGGTTTAGGCCAAGTCCTGCATTGTTTCGTCACGCCCGACTCACCAGGGGCCCGACGATTCCAACCCAACTCTGGACCTATTACCTATTCCAGATCAAGAAGATCAGATATAGGGCCTATCAGAGACCAGCGTATATACATATAGCCTATATCTGATCTTCTTGATCTAGGCCCAGAGTTGGGTGGGCATCGTCGGGCCCCTGATGATTCGGACGCGACGAAACGACATTTTAGTTTATTCCTTGTAAATACAATACGCTGTCCAAAGAAAAATATTTTCAAACTGTAAAACCTTTGAAAACAAGTAAAGAATGATAGCTAGATTATAATATATATTGGACCCAACCTTATCCCCATTTGCTTTCCAAAGCAGGGTCGACATGCTCCGGCAGTCAAAAGACGTTCTCAGAAGATCTCTTATTTATTACCGTATTCTCACCTCTATCAATTACATTTGTTTCTAGTATTAGGTTGTTATTTTGCTCTTTGGTATTTTATTTCAACACCACTAAGTAAAGAGGAGAATAGAATGCGAAATATCTACCGATAAAGCCTTGTTGGCATTTGGCAAGTAATTTAGTCGAGTGGCGAGCGAGTAGATTATTTACTAAACGTGTCTGAACGGTAACATTTTAGTAAAGTAATTTAATCACTTACTAAACTACTTGACTCAGTACTTAATTCATTTCACTCTATTTTTCGGGCTAGTATAAATATGTATCCTTACGTTGAATTTGTGACTGCATACTTGAATTAAAAGAAAATTAAAACAATTGTTCTTCATTCTCAAAGTTCCGAAGTTTTTTTTAGGACCTTCTAATGAAAATTATTTGAGAATAGAAGAAGTACTTCCTAATTTATCCTCTAAATTCATTTTCGTATTCGCCATTTACGTTCTTCAGCTTCTTCTAAAATAGACATAGCAATAAGCTTATTAGTCAATTTACTTTGTCCGCCTATCCATCTCGCAAATACACTAGCTACTAATGTCCTGTTTAGTAAAGTGCAAATGCGAACGATTTTTGGTGAGTTGCTACTAGCCCTACTAGATTACACTTTTGTTGTTACTAGATTACTCGCCACTCGAATAAATACTTGCCTGTGCGAACATGGCTTAACAGATAGTAGCAAGGATGTGTATGACATCTGCATAATAGTGAAAGCTTTTGACTATACGTATGTACCCGTGAATTAAGTCCCATAATTCTATAAAAGAGGTGTTTATTACCGATTTAGTCAGTCAATCTCTGGTTGTAAGTCCTTTACTAAATATATATATATATATAAAATATCATAATAAATTCGATATTACATTCAACAGAGTTTTTTATTTATACAACAAATAACCAGTAGGCAGGACGCATACATTGAGACGCAGCCGACCAGAGTAGGTCAGCACTGTTTTCCTCAACCGCAGAAATATACGAGACCGCGCAAATTGGGACGCTAGATTCACTCGCGTTGGGTAGGCCATATGTTGCGTAGTATTAATTGAGCTACCCTGCTCTGCGCATATATTTCTGCGGTTAAATGAAACTATGCTGCCCTACCTTGCGTCACCTTCGTCTCAATATGCACCAGGGGGAAGCAATATTTCTTCAAGAGTAGAGCATCAAAATAAGACTGGAGCTTGAGTTCTGGTAAATGAGAAGCCGTAAGACACACGCGCAAATGCTTGAGACTTGCCAATCTAGTATTTGGTTCTCATCAGTTTCCGTAGAAATATTGTCCAACGAAAAGCTAGGCTCGATGCTTAAAATAGATAGAAATAGTCCATAAACAAATGCACTTAAATGTTCACGGGTTTTTAAAAATAAGGAAACAGTTATTTAAATACTTCTTTGTTATCACCGCTGAAAACTCTAGCCATTATTTTTTAAGAGTTCAACAAATTCCCAGTAGCAATTTATTAAAAATTTATATTCGAGCATGGCGTAAAAGTAAAAGTAAATTAGTACATGCAAAAACAACTTTGGTGTTTATTTTTTTGTTTTAAATAAATAAACCATTTACAGAACAAACCAGAATATAACAAAAGCCTTATATAATAAAAATAGAACCGTTGGTTCATTTTAAAAGCAGTGTTTAATAAAATCCCAGCAAAGATATAAGAAAAGAATAGTCTTCACTCTGTTGAGAACGAATCTCTACTTAACTTCCAAGTAAAGAGGCCCCGGATTTTTTGACTTCGAGTTAAGTCACAGACTTGAACAACTAAGCTTGAGTCGGTACCAACTTATATCCTCCTGGATTTTTTTCGCAACCTGATCTCTTTCCTCTTCTCAATTCCTTATTTATTTTTATTTTTTCATTTTATTTTGATTCTCTACAGTCTTATTCTTATTTATTTTTACAGTGCCCTTGTTTTGAATTTATTTTTTATTTCTTTTCGGAAAAGACAATTTTTTCCACTAATATCCTTCCATATATTATATATATATAATAT
>KZ652714.1:40377-52179 GCA_001010745.2 Gerris buenoi | reverse complement strand
TTTTTTTTTTTTTTTTGCTATATCTTGTCCATATATCACATCCAAATGTCCCATTTGGATTATTTTCAAGCAATATAGTAATTCATATACTCTGTTATTCATTAATTATAAACTAATATCTGCTCATCAATAAATAAAGGATAATTTATATTAAAAAAAAAAAATATTCTTAATTTCGTTGTATAGGTTGTATAAGCATACCATCAGTAAAGTATGTGATAAGATGCGAGGAATCTATGTGCCACACTAACTGACAAACTATTTTACAGGTACTTCTTTGAATTGTTACTCCCCTATGTGTTTTTAGAATATAAATGGCTGACACTAAACAACCATGAAGACAAAGGGATGTTTAGTCCAATGTACTTTGGGACAAAGGAATAATTTAAAGGAATATCACACTTCTATTTGTATCCGGAGAGTAATAGTCTAAAGAACATTCCATACACCTTCTTTAGATTGTCACTTTCCTCTGCTTTTTTTTGAGGGGAGCAAAAATCTAAAGAAGTGCTATTTTACTTTCTTATTCAAGTTGGGGTACTTTTTTACTTTAGCACCTGTACCTTGGGAAAAAGGAATATCTCACTTGTGTATATAAAATTGTGATCATATCCCTTAGTCGAATCAACTATTAAGATAAAGGAATATTAAATATAAAACTGCCTCCTTTTTTAAGGCAAACTATTGTTTAGAACCAAGGGGGGTAAAGTAAAAAAGTGCCCAAGTGGGTAATTGTTTCTGTCGTTTAATTGATATTTATATTTGCTCTTCGGTGATTATATTTGTTTAGAATTAATTATGCTTGCTGTCCATTAAACTAATTTGTTTATTTACAGATGTTGTCTATTACAGATTTGTCTATTACAGATTTGTCTATTACAGAATATAATAAGTCAAGATCATTTAATTTAAATAGAAGGGAATAAACAGAGCAATGAATCCTTTATCTTTATAAAGGCCCACTCATATTAAGGTCAGGTTGCAAATACATCAGTTTCGATCCACAGAGGTGAGACACGTGCTCCTCTACCCACCATTCTACCATGAATGAGCAAACGCTGGTCCTTCCTTAAATAACCATTCATCTTAATTACAATAATCAAATCATCTTATAAATAAAATCATTTAACTGCTTCTGCCTTAATATAATACATTATTAGGTATAAGTATGCGTTAAAGGGCACTCACGAGCCAAAATCCTCCATACACAAATTATAAAAGGTGCTTGTTCTCAGAGGCAGAGAGGAGAAATATATTCTTAACTAATGATCGCTTCGATACATACATACATACATACATCCACGGCGCTACAGCCCATGGAGGGCTAGGGCCGCCGATACAACTCCTCTCCAATCTTCCCTGTCCTGCGCGAGCCTTCTCCAAGAGCGAACGCCAAAGCCTCCTCAGATCGTCTTGGACGTCCTCCTGCCACCTAAGTCTGGGCCGCCCCCTTAATCTTCTTCCTCCTGGCCGTCCATCCATCATTATTTTTGGGACTCTATTTTCTCTCATACGCGCTACATGTCCCAGCCAGCGAATTCTTCCCGCCTTCACAACGGATACTAAGTCTGGTTCAGGATACAGATTCCGCAACTCCTGGTTTGATCTTAATCTCCAATTACCATTTTGCTGAACTGGTCCAAATATCTTCCTCAGGATTTTTCTTTCCCATCTTCTAAGTTAATCTTCATCATTCTTCGTAAGCGTCCAAGTCTCAGGCCCATAAGTGACTACGGGCCGAACAACACTTTTGTACACAATGAGTTTGGACTTCCTACTGATGTGTTTGGACTTGAAGATCGATTGAAGCGAAAAATAGCTTTTATTCCCGGAAGCAATCCTGGCATCGATTTCGTCGGATATAGCATTCTCTTCTGTTACTAGAGACCCCAAGTATTTAAATTTTGGGACACGCTCAAAACTATCCTCCCCAATGTTCACTTCATCTTCCCTAATCCCAGCTCTTCTTGAAGATAGCATATATTTTGTTTTTTTTTTGTTTTTTTGATCGCTTCGATACATGAATAAAATTGAAAATCCCTCCTTCGCGTCATGCATCATATCAAACTGTAGTTACTAAAATTTCACTCTCAGTACTTAAAGAGTCTTCGGTCCATCAGCACTAAGCATTCATTATACAGTTTAGCCTGTCAACTCAAGCTGACACCATACAGTTTATCCTGACAACTCAAAACTCAAGTTGACACCATACAGGTTATCCTGTCAACTCAAGCTGACATAATATACAGTTTAACCTGTCAACTTATATAAAAAATACATTGGTTGTGATGCGTGACTCACGTACAAAGGGTTTCGTTGGTGTAAGCTGACACAATACAGTTTATCCTGTCAACTCAAGCTGACACCATACAGTTTATCCTGTCAACTCAAGCTGACACCATACAGTTTATCCAGTCAACTCAAGCTGACACCATACAGTTTATCCTGTCAACTTATATAAAAAATACATTGGTTGTGATGCGTGACTCACGTACAAAGGGTTTCGTTGGTATTGTGAATATGAAATTAGTTAGTGTAGGGGGAGGAAGCAAAATTTTTATTTTTTATATAATGTTTATTATTTATTATCTCTTTTGATTTAAAAGTTATTGGAACATAAAAGTATTGAGTGATAGTCAGACAGACAGATATAAGAACGAAACAGTTAGGATTTCTTTTTTTGGTTTTTACCAACGAAACCCTTAAATAGCAATATTTCTTCGTAACTTTTGTTAGGAATTAGATAAGAATTATTTTACATATTACATATATATTAATTAGTGTTGTTCAAATACCGATGAGCACGTATTTCCTTACTCACCCTCGGATTCATTAAATTGAATAATTATAAAAGCCTTAAATACTAAGTTTTAAATTCTCTTCTTTTATACTGGTATCAACAGTAATGACGGTACCTTTTCAGCTTCAGATCTCTTGGCTTGGCGTTCTAACTCCTCGTCTATTTCATTCTGGTTGTTCTTTTTGTCAGTCTGAAGTTGTTTCTCTTTGGCTTGTTTCCAAGTAAGAAAAGCTGCTTCGGCTTGCTCAGGATTTGACATTGTTCTCTTTCCCAGGCCTTTCCTATAAATTTTAACACTTTTTTTTTAGAATTTATGACCTTTATAATTACCTCCATCAATAATAATTTATTGGAAAGTATAACAATTTATAAGAAATTAAAGACAACCATAACCAGGGAAAGCCTTCAGTTAGGTTATCTGACATTTACTTTTAAATAATTTATAGTTGAAGTTACAGCATCAATAATCGATATTACTCGAATTTTGCGTTTGAATAGTATCCAAATTTTTATATGACTCTTTAAACATGGCAGTAATGATATTTTTTTAATCATTATTACAATATCTACTTATTATAAAGTCTTAAATATTTGAAGAAGGTACGAAAAAAAAGTATTAAAGAACTTCAATTGATTCCAAATTTAATACCAAAATCTTGATCATTTTTAACTTTATTGTATCTAATTTTATCGGTACTTCTTTACTTTTGGGAGTGCTAAAGTAAAGAAGTGTCATTTTATCAAAGTATATACATAAATGTATAGTTTATAACAATTAAAACCTATATTTACGTTTATGTTAAAGTAAAAGGTAAATCAAATTCGTAGTGTCAACACGTATTTAAACGAGTTCAAATATAGATGAGTGAAACATGAATAAATCAGTTTACAAACATTGCAATTCTAGTTGAATCAACCCGCAATGTTTTGTTTCATAATATGCAGAACCTAATCCAAAATATACGACTCGTGTAGAAATTGTATAGAAAAATTGTGCCAAGAAACTTCAACATTAGGTATCAGGCGGGACATTAATAATAACCCAACTTCATCTAACAACAAGTAAACTGAATTGGCATTAGAATAGTGGCTTGAAACCGTAATCACACTGATTTTGACTGCAGTCGTTGGCTCCGGTTATGTGATTTCAAGTTATTACTAAGAGAGAAGTAATAACTATTTACCTATCTGGAGTTTTTGACAATTCTTCTCGTTTCTTCGCTACTTTTTGCTTCACCCACTCTTCAAATCTAGCCTGGTTTCTCTCTATTTGTTGTTTCTTTTGCTGGAAAATAGAAAATTAATGCATTTTATAATATTGAAAGGAATGGTAGCCTGACAATTGTTTCCATATAAAAGGAAATAAGGCCTTATTTAAGTGGGTAGGGTCAACAAATAATAATTTAATTCCCTCAGGTAATTTGTATATGTTATGTAAAGCCAACCTTGGTGTTGGTTTATTGAATAAATTATTGTTTACTTATCAATAAGTGTTGTGGATGTTGTGAATACAATAATATATATCCAGTGAATTTACTTTCCTTATAAACACAAAGCTTGTCGGCTAAATCATATAAACCTTCCAATAAAGCAGTATTGTTATAGGAAGTTGGATTGATTAATACTACAGTTCGTTGTTTGTTGCACTAAGCGTCGTTGTTTATTGTGCTTCATACGCACCCACCCTCGGATATATTATGTGATTCACAAAGCCCATCACAGATCTCAAAAGTTGTTAAAAGTGGAAATTTCCATTTTATAATAGAATTTCAATTTCACTGGGTGGTTCAGTAGTTCTTGAGCCGCAACAGCACGGATGTGTTCTCCAGAATTGTTATTGTAGTAGTATCAATATTGTACAGTATCAATATTGCCATAAACGATTTCGTTGTCTTTGTCTTCTTCTGACTGCACAAGCCAGAATGATAGTTTCGTCGTCTGAAGAGTGGGATGATTGATTATTCATAATTCAAAATCAAAATACGCTAAATGGACTGAGGAATGGCAACATCAGAGATATGATGATGCAAGTGGCACGTGCCATGTAGGTGTGCAAGTTCGTGTTATTGATGCGCAGGACACACATGCCTCCTTGGACCAGATCGCAGAATACATCTTTGGTGTTAAAGCCACCAAATATAAAATAGCTAGCAACGTTTTCAGAAATTATAGCATAGTAGATTTCAGAGTTACTGTGTACTGCTTAAGTTGCATTCAGGATATTACTCATTAAATATTTTGGAAAAAGAGCCGAGATTATAAACACATTTAGGTGGCAGGTCCTTTAGACGGACCTTTCAGTCTAAACTGTCAGGCCACCATGTCACTGGCTTAGAGATAGTCTTCTAACCATTGATACAACCAATGCAGCATTTTGTAATGCATTACTATAAATAAAAAGATGAGGGGTTACGTTTGTCATTTCGTAAACTCTACTGCTTTCCAAGTCTCGTTCCATATCTTTCCGTCTTCTTATCTCGTCTTGTTTCTTAAAATACCATTCTTCGTATACTGCTTTAGCAACCATTCCCCTTTTAACTGAATCTATAAAAAAATACATAAAAACTGAGTAACATCCTCATAAACAAAGTTTTTTATTACTTGTTATTTTATTAAAAAAAAAAAAAAAAATAACATAAAATCTATCAAAAGACAGTAACATTTCCCAAGCTACTGGAAAATAAAATAAATATTAACTTTTGTTTCCAAAACCTATTCATCAGAGTAAAATTATTACAGTTATAAGATATTATATCAACCGTACTATTCAAGTAGAATCTTTTCTATATTGGTGATATAGGTTTGTGGGCACTTCTTTAGATTGTTACTCCCCTTATAAGAAAACAGAGGAGAATAACTATGTAAAGAAGGTGCACGGGATATTCTTCTTTAGGCTGGTACTCCCCTTATAACATAGAGCTGTGATATTCCTGTGTCCCAAAGTACATTAGCCTAAACATTCCTTTGTCTTAATAATTATTAAGTCAAAGTCATTTATACTCTAAAACAACATAGGGGAATAATAATATAAAGTAGTACTGGTTTGTGCTTATGGAAAAATGAACGCAGAAAGCACGTTCTGGTATATTGATGGCTTATAATATTAAACATATATTATAACACAGTTTATAAAGACATTGTAAAAGGGAAATTCAGAAATGATCTGTTCTTGAGGACAAATAAATAAATATATTTAATATATTATATCAATTGTAGACTCATACTAATAATTAAAATTATATATTCACATTTACTTGGTGATACTTATAAACTATGATTATTCCTCTCTATTTATATTTTCTTCGTCTTTTTATAATTTTCTCTTTTTAAGGAAATTGATGATAGAATTAGTTTATTTTCTTCCTTTCCTTCAGATTCTATTTTAAGTGTGCCTTTTACATCTATTTTTATGTAAGGCAGTATTTATCTTGGTTAAGTATACGTTTCGCATCTACAAATCAAACAAACTATTCTAAACTTTCTTTATTTCAACGTTATCAACGCTGTCGCTTTCCTACTTACATTAGCTATAAAATCATTGATTCAAGACATTTTCTCTTATACAAAATAAAACTTTTTACAACCTTACAAACTTCTTGTAATATTCATCCCTAAAACTTTATAATCCCGTTTTATATCCACTCCTGATAAGTAAAGCAATCTAGTGAAGTCGTTTAACAAGAGGTTTGTTCCAACAACACTTCAAACTAGTTTGAAACTGTCCGGCGCATGCGCATCGGGCCAAAATTGAACTCTTATTGCTTATGCACTTGCGTCGGACAGTTTCAAACTAGATTGAAGTATGGTTGGAACAAACCTTATATATACTTAGAGGAATATTTAAAAAAAAATATTATAATATGTTGTTAAGTTTTGTTTTGTGATATTTTATATTAAAAGTAGAGATAGAGGAGGGATATAATAAGCTCCAGAAAAGGATGAAGTGTACTTCATTTCTAAAAGGCTCTTTAACGTTATGACTTGATCTCGAAAAAAATTGCTTGAATTAGAAAAAATGTATTTAAAATTTATTTTTGGATAGCAAACTTGAGCAAAAAGAATTTACCTTTCATTAAAACCTATTAATTCCTAATGCTTCTCTCTTATAGATCTCGATTATTTATTTATTTCTACATGTGTTTATTCTCTTTTTTTAATTTTTCATATAAAATAATTTTATTTTCATTCAGTTCTCAATTTGTTTTCTCTACGTTCCTCCTATTATTTTTATTTATTTATTTTATTCTTATTTATCTTTCGGTATTTTTATGCATTGTCGATGTTAATTTGTCCTTTTGGTTTTTCAATAATATTAGACTTAAATGCATTTTCTTTCTTCCACTATTAAATTAATTATATTTTTATTTACTGTCTATTGTCAAAGAAAAGCTAACATTTAGACAGACAATTTTCGACTACTACTAGTCCAATATTTAATGGTGTAGACCAGTGGTTCCCAGCCGATGTTTCTAGTGATCCACCGATGTCACTAGTGAGTCGCGGAAGAAGTTTTGGTGGGTCGCGGCAAAAAGTGAACGATCACGTCAAGTGTAAATTGTTAACATTGCTTCAATTGCCGTTAATATAAGCTTAAATCATTTATAGTGTAATTTTGTACACATAGACTTACAGTAGAAGTTCCTTATTTGACTGCTAATAACTGACTGTTCCTTATTGACTGCTATATGTTGCGTAATTCTTACCACCTTCATTGACATAATTTTATGGAATGTTAATCTATTTACTGTACCGTGGGTCGTGAAATATAACAACCAAAAGTGGGTCCTCAGATACAAAAGGTTGGGAACCACTGGTGTAGACCTTTTTATGAAAATTACAGACCTGTTCGACATAGATATTATGATATCTTTTTACCGTAATCCTAAGTTTAATTCATTTTGAGTTGGTTCGAACCGTAGCCAATCCCTTCATATTTATAAAAGGAAAACCTAATGTATGTATGTATGTATATAGATAAGATATTACATTCATGTGATTAATTAATTACGTCTGTCTTTTCTCTGTTTTTATGGATAGTTTATTTTCTAGAACAAAATATTTTATTATTGTTGGCTATAAATCAAAAACGTGCTTATTCTTCTAATCTGCACCAGCAAACACGGTAATAATAATTATAATATAATACCTTTAACAGGACATTCTTCCAACAAAGTTCTTAAATCATCAGCCGAAACTGTCCTTCTTTGGAGTCTTGTGTTTATCTTCGGTTTGGCTAATCTGGAAAAAAATAAAGCTCTTATCATGTCGTCATATTTAGATCATTATGTAAATAATTTTTAAGCGCAGAGAATGTAAATAATTCTTACTGCATTTTCCTGATGCCCTTGAAATTTAATCATTAACATTCAGTCCTTAATATCTTTATTTTATTTATTTTTATTTATTTTTTTTTTATAATTTTCTTGTATTCGTTTTTATTTTGATTCGTTTATTCGTTTAAATTATTTGTTAAACTTATTTGTGTTATTTTTATTTGTTTATTCCTCTATTAATTATTTGTTTAACTCAGTTGAAAATAATTCTTCCAAGTTTGCACCTTTGATACTTATGGATAATATGTAATTGGATCATTAAAGGTGAGAAAAAATAAGTTTGAATTTGAAATGTAGGTTATATTTCACCCATTACGGGCATCATCAGACCTGTCACTGATATGATAGTATATAAAATATTACATTACATAATTTTTTTCTTACAAACTTTAAAAAATTGTAAAAAAAAAAAATTAAAAAAAGACAAATGATCATATGAGTCACACTACATCTACTAGATTTCAAATTAAAAATTATTTTTTCTCACCTTTAATGATCCAATTACATATTATTTGTTTAACTAATGATATTTGCCAAATTTTTATTTATCGGCAGTAATTTGTGTATTTCTATGTTTAGCTGATTACAGTGTAGATTTCAATACTTAGAACTGAACTTCTGTTAGTTCCTAGGCACTGAAGATAGCGTTATGGAGGCTGAAAGCTGCTTTGTAATTTAAAGTAAATAAATTAGCCAGTTTTCGTGGAGAGACAATTTATTTTATTAATTAACATTAAATTAAAATGCATTGCTGTGCAAAATAGTAATTCGGCATTTTGAATCTAGCCTTATCTTATAGGGATACCAGATACAATCCTTATAAGAAAACGTCAAGTGTAAATTGTTAACATTGCTTCAATTGCCGTTAATATACTGATCTATCAGTTATAGTGTAATTTTGTACACATAGACTTACAGTAGAAGTTCCTTATTTGACTGCTAATAACTGACTGTTCCTTATTGACTGCTATATGTTGCGTAATTCTTACCACCTTCATTGACATAATTTTAAGGAATGTTAATCTATTTACTGTACCGTGGGTCGCGAAATATAACAACCAAAAGTGGGTCCTGAGATACAAAAGGTTGGGAACCACTGGTGTAGACCTTTTTATAAAAATTACAGACCTGTTCGACATAGATATTATGATATCTTTTTACCGTAATCCTAAGTTTAATTCATTTTGAGTTGGTTCGAACCGTAGCCAATCCCTTCATATTTATAAAAGGAAAACCTAATGTATGTATGTATGTATATAGATAAGATATTACATTCATGTGATTAATTAATTACGTCTGTCTTTTCTCTGTTTTTATGGATAGTTTATTTTCTAGAACAAAATATTTTATTATTGTTGGCTATAAATCAAAAACGTGCTTATTCTTCTAATCTGCACCAGCAAACACGGTAATAATAATTATAATATAATACCTTTAACAGGACATTCTTCCAACAAAGTTCTTAAATCATCAGCCGAAACTGTCCTTCTTTGGAGTCTTGTGTTTATCTTCGGTTTGGCTAATCTGGAAAAAAATAAAGCTCTTATCATGTCGTCATATTTAGATCATTATGTAAATAATTTTTAAGCGCAGAGAATGTAAATAATTCTTACTGCATTTTCCTGATGCCNAAAAAACAGTATTGATGAAAATTTGTTACTAAATTGACATATTGACAATAGTATTGTCAATACTATTATTGACAATACTATTGATCGTGTGCGGTCTGCATAAAAGCAATTCTTTTATTAATTTTTTCATGAAACCTTTTTTAGCTGCTAAATTTCTTCCAACGATTAGAGCTAAAATTTTAAACATAATTTCAATATAAATCAAAGTTCTAAAGTTTTTGCGGGGTTAGTCTCACTTTTTGTTGACGCATCTGTAAGAGTATTCGTTGGGTTGTGGTGATTCAAGGCCTACATCTTCCGGTTTGAGACCAATCAGTCTTAAACTTCTTCTGAACTGTTCCATGCCCTCTAACTTGCATTGGGATATAGGACGAAGCCAGCCCCATTCACTACTTCCTGAACTTTCTCGACTAACCGGCCTTCGAGGGTCATTCCTAGTGACAATAACATTTATCAAACATTAAAATTTCTGAAAAATTTAAAGAAATTATTTAAATTTTCTAGTGATTCCAACCAAATTTCTCTAACAGAATTTCTTTCTCGGCTCTCACCTTTGATCGCCTTATTATAGGTTTTTAACAAAATATATCAACGTATATAGCATTAATTATAATTATAAAGGATGATTTATCTGTGTAATGCTAACTTATATATGGTCATATTCTATTTCATTTTTATATCGTGCCACATATGGGCAAATTCAATCGTTTTATCGACAAAATCTTCTTCATTGTTACAAAACAATAACAAATAAAGATATCAACATCTAGAACATTTGTTACATTGAAAAGGTAATTATAGGTTTAAAGTCAAAATAATAATTTTGTTTGTTTTTTTAACATATAATTAGATTAATTAATGGGTGTGGATTTAGGTAATGAAACGCACTACAATCTTAAGTGTACCGGTAATGATGAAATGAGTTAATGGCCACGCTCTCATTATTTTGGTTTAGGGGGTTCCAGAAGCCGGGCTGTTTCCACTCTGCGTGAAAATATAGTAAATAAGTGTTAATATGTGACATCTACGTTTTTTTTTTATTTAATTATGTTGAAATATTTCATTTAACTCTATAGAACACACTAAAAAAAGAGAATGATGATTTTGCAATTTTTATTTTTTATTTTCTATTCTTGAACAGTTACAAAGGTTTGTATTTAGTCACAGGTTTGTTCGGTCACTATTTAGATTAGTTATTATATCTATATCTATTTGAAGTCTATCAAAAATATAATGTTAATAATTATAACTTTAGTTTTGATAAAATTGTCGGTCACTATTTAGATAATGTTTTATTTAGATAAGTTATTATATACTAGCCGTTATGCCCGTGGCAACGGGCAGAATAAATATGGTTAAAAAAATTTATAATTAAAATACATATTTACTGTTTAAATAATAAGTTTTATGCATGGAGTTTCATGACAATGGAATGGTGTAGTGGTAGCGTTTTCGACTGACGCACAGGAGGTCACTGGATCAATCCCAGCTTATGGCTAATCAATTTTTAACGTTATAAATCATTTAGAGGTGAGTCGTCGCCGTCGCCGTTGTTGGGACACTAATCGATTATATAAAAGATATTGAACTCCATAAAATCAAAACAAACCATTATTTTTGTTGGTAACAAATAAAGAAATACGTGTGAGGCTCTCACGCATTAAAAATGAAACTTAAGGTCTAGAATATAAAATATTTTTATCTCCAGTAGGAAGAAAAAGTTATGATTTTGGATTAGTTTAGTTAGAGGGACTAAAGCAGGTCTTTTCTTCCCTGAATCAAAAAGCAGGGAGAAAAAGTAAAAAGTAGGGCAATAAAGTAAAGATTGCAACTTAATTTTTTTATAAATAGTAGAAAATGAATGGTTAATGTAATGAAGTTGTTGAAATCAGGTTGGCGTCACTGCTTTTACGATCATGTTTATGTTTGTTTATAACCTGCATCTAAATAACCTTCTATTTGAGTTTAATTCCCATTCTTATTTATTTTTAATATTGAATCTCTTATATCTGCTATTAAAAGTGCTAATAATTATTGT
>KZ652714.1:20185-34423 GCA_001010745.2 Gerris buenoi | reverse complement strand
AAAAGTAATTGTTCTTAAGTACAGTTTTGTCTTATTTTCATTTAGAAGGGGGAGAGGTACAATGGAAATTTATATCTATATCTATATATGTATATAAAAGTCAACATATTGTGTGTACATATGCGTGTTCTTTTATACAAATCTACATTTTTAGTCCCATCTCGATGAAAATTTGCACACTTGACCTTCAAAGCAAGGGGATAAGGTAACTGTTTACATGAATTTCCGAACTATACATTTTGGTTCAAAGGGGTACGGGGTACAAGTAATGAATACCCTTCATCTTCATGATGCATATCGTTGAAATGCTCTTTAAGAGTACAGTAAATGGTGTTATGTACAGTTTTGTCATATTTTCATTAAGGAGGGGGGTAAATTTAGGATATTTGCAAATTATCTTATCAAAGAGGAGGGGGATATAAGTAGGAGGGATAGAATCTAGATATTCTCGCATAGTATAATAATTTGTATATTTGTATGCTTTCCTGGTAGTTTGTAAACTTATCAAATTTAAAAACACTCCGTAGCGAAGCACGGGTATCCAGCTAGTCCCTTTATATAAAAACAGAGGGGAGTAACAATCGAAATAATGTATACAGAATGTTCTTCTTAAGACTGTTACTCCCCTTATAAAATAAAAACAAGTGTGATACTCCTTTGTCCCATAGTACAATTGACTACACATTGCATACCCCTTTATCTTAATTGTGGTACTTTTTTACTTTAGCATCCCCCCCCTCCCCCTATATTCTTTTATGTTAATAGTTATTTAGACAAAGGAACATATAGAGAGTCGCATATTCCTTAGTCTAAATTTCTATTAAGACGAAGGGATCTTTATTCTAACGTACCTTAGGACAAAGGAATATCACACTTGTATATAATTGTGGTCATATCCCTTAGTCTAATCAACTATTAATGTACAGGAATATTAAATATGAAACTTCCCCAGGAGTCTTAATGTCTTGGGGAGACAAACCTTAGTGACTTTTGTAGGGCAGACTACTGTTAAGAACCAAGGGGGGTGCTAAAGTAAAAAAGAGCCTTAATGGTAACATATTTAGACATATAAATTTATAATTAATCCATTTATATTCTAAAAAAAAAAAACAAAAAAAAAACAAAGGAGAGTAACAATCTAGTTATAAAAAACAGAAGGTAGAAACAATCTAAAGAATGTCGGTATTAACAGTCTGTTATACGGTATAAATCTAATGAAGGTGTACGGAATAAAACCGAAAGTCCATTTGTCTTAATAGTTGTTTAGTCAAGGTCATTTATAGTCTAAAAAAGAACATAGGGGAGTAACAATCTAAGGAAGTGGTATTGGGTAATAAAGTATACCTAGCTCTAGCTTAGAGTTTCGCTTAAATGTATTACTGGTGTATAATACTAACATGCTCATATCAAATGAAATTCAAAGATTAATAATAGTGAAACTAATAATTTTATTTAGTTGACCATTACCTTAGCCATGCTCATTCAAGAAGAAACATCTTTTAGGTAAAAATTATTAACTATCTGAAGGAAATTGACAAAGCAATTAAAACTCATATAGAAATATCAAGTTTCCTCTTTCCTACTTAACTTTTGAGATTTTCAAGCCTTCCATTCTTAAACCATTCTGTGTAGATACTTGACAACGTTAATAACTAACTTCCACAATCCACAATTATACTACTAGAGACCTGTTGCTCCAGTTATCTCTCCTTTTCACTTATATGACAAATAATAATTGAGAAAAAGATTTCAATGAAGGCGCTAATCTAAAGGAAACCATTTCCTCTCAGCAATTCTTAAAGATGCTATAGTATTGATATATAGTGTAGTATAGATTATTAAAGGTTCATCTAAAGTCCGCGAGCACCACCAATCCACTTTAGTTTATTTTTATTACATTTGTAAAATATAAAAAGTTCATTCATTCAAAGTAATAATCAGATGTTTCTATTTCAACGACCTCTTAAGGAACACAATGACTGACTTCGAAGTTGAACTTTTTAACTGTATTTAATGATATGAGATTCACCTATTGAAATTAAACATTATTATTATGATTAATGAGATTTATGTAGCTGTAACTACCCACTGACAATTGTTCAACAGAAAATTTCTATTATTATTCTAAACTCAAAAAATCGCGTTAGAACTTTTCTCGAGCCAAGCCAGCAAACTGCAGTAGATGGTAAGTTATTTTTCCTCCCATTTCTTCAATAAACTCGCAGAATTATAATAGATTAAACGAACGGAGTGACGTCCATCAACACGCCCTGCGCCATAAATATCTCACTCGTCGGCTTGTCCCAATACGAAAAATTGTGCGCAATTCAAAACTACAGTTCACGGTATGACGAGCTATAGCTATAGGTCTCGGCCCTTGGGACTCAGTATAGAAGATTCAGTGCGGCCCTTAGACTAAAAAGTTATGAGACCTCTGATCTATAGAATGACTAAATTTGTATTATGTAATTATATAATTTATTGTCACATTATTTTATGGCTGCTAATTTATTTGTCACAGAATACAACAGAAGGTTACCTGTGTAAATATTTTCATTTTATTTTGGTAAAATGTGTAACCTCTTAGGTTACCACATTTTACCAAGTTGTTATTTTAATTCTGTTATTTTTTTTAGTTATTTGTTATAATAATTGTTATAAGATATAGTTTTATGTAAATTTTAAGTGTTTTTGACAAAGAGTGACGAACCTAACTAGGTGCTAGGTAATAGTTTTCCAGTTTTTAAATTTTCAGTTATACATTTTCAATCTAAGGCCTGAAGATGACCGTGATAGGTCGAAATATAGCCGTATTTGAAATGTAATTTGTTTCAATTATTATCTACCTTAAAATACCGATTCCTCAAAAAAGTAATTATTCTAGCTTGTTATTAGTAAAGCCCTGTAAAGCACTGGTTTCCTAGGAGAGCGGTACCGTTAATAGTGAAATCTAAATAACGTTGGTTGTCTATGGACGTTGACAGGTTGACAGTGATAACTTCGTCATCGGAGAACGTTAAATAGCGGTAACGCCTTTTTTATGACCATCATAGCTGTGGATAAATAGTTTTGCGACGTTCTTTCTTGTAGTGTTAAACATTTAATATAAATCGAAGAGGACGAAATATTGATTGGTTTTGCAATGAATCACGAGGCTCTCAATGCCATTTTAAGGTGATATCTATGGTCACCGTTAAGGTTAAGACGGCTTCATTTTACGTCCTTCTCAGTGACGTCATCCCCCGCTCCATTACGACCTCTAGAGCTAGATTTAAAACGGCCGTCACTTTATGTCCACCAGAGTGACGTCACAACCGCTAGATTACGGCCGCTATATAACTGTATGGTACCGCTCTCCGGAAAACCAGAGCAGGCCCGCGGTAAGCATGTGATGCGCTCTGGGCCCGAGATACACCCGCGCCCCAGAACCCTCCAATTGTCAACAATCATCGACCACTGGTGCATTAATTTAATTATCAGTCTCTTCCCTCAATTCGATAGTTGCACCAGTAAATATTTAAGAACTCTAGTTCTAGGACAAATTAATGAAACAATAAATACTCGATTTAAAGATCATTGGTTTGAGGTTTAAGCTCCCCAATCAGAAATGAAATCTGTCATGGACGCCATAATAGCCTAAAGTAAAATAAAATAAAAAATCAGCTACTGCTCTATTTAAGGTAGAACCGATGGAGGTACGACAAAAAGTCATAGAGCTTATAAGTTGTAGACCTTTTAAAATCAGTTCTCGCGCCTAAAATTTTTCTTGGGCCTAACCTCGTGAGCCCTAAAACCTCTGCGCCCCTGGGCCAGGGCCCATCGGGCCTATTTACTAAATAGGCCCTGAACCAGAGCTATAGTCACGTTAAGGTACATCAGCTCTTATACTATGACAAGTATTCTTTGTAAACTTTGATATTTATTATGCTCTACGATGGTATTCGTTATAGTGGATGATAGATTTTAATGATATTTACTATATTGTAAATTTATGTTTAAACCAACATTAAAATATCTAAATGACACTTTGTAAATTATTGCTTTAATGAAGAAATTGACAGAATAAATATTGAGGCTGATTCACATTACAGCTTACCGAGACACGGTGAGCTCACCGCCACTAGATAATAATTTAGTGGCTTTTTAAAAGAGTCATTTACACTTGCTATTCGGACGGGAATGGCTCTTCCCCGGCATGGTGTAGTGTGAATCTGCCTTTAAATCGGTGCTATTTGAACAAACAAATATAATACCTTGAATACCCCTGGTCTTACAAACGAAAAAGCTAATAATACCTATTCACTATCTGAAATATTTTTAACTAAATATTATTTTTAAAAAAGGAAAATCTATACTTCAATCGATTCGACTGAACTTATACAGTCGTAATTTATACCAATAAGGGAAAACATTTTAGATAAATTTACGGATCAATTGAGCTGCTGTGTTACTCAATAATTATCAGGAAAAAAACAAACTAAAGATCAACTTTTGTAGATTTCGCGGTTTACGTTTGGATGATTGATGAACTTGTTATAAAGGGGACTCATGCAACTAAAATCAGTAACCGTATCGAATCTCTGATCACGTGGTCCGAAGTAGTTTTAATGCAACTGATTAAAACAATTCTTTGTCTTTGCTACACGTAAAAGTGCTAATTTTACTGATTTTACAGTTTGTTAATGTTATTCATTTTTTAATAAGCCAATTCCCAATACACTTCCGTTATTTTGAGATTACTACAACTACAACTAGCTTATGAACTCATGAGATGTCATGTAACAATAATAATGTGTGGAAACAGCTTTTGACAACTCCTTCACATGACTTGTCGCTGTCGGCTATCTTTATTCTCATTGTCACATAAAAAAATTTTTTTTCTTGAAAACAGATATTAAGTCAAATTAAGCAATGATATTAGGCCTCATCCTGCTTTGGTCGGCATTATATTAGGAACAATTATTCCGCAAATAAGTACCTACAACTTGTTTTATTCCTAACTTTTTTTCAGAACAAGAACAGACGTAAACGTGATTGAAACGTCTTCGAGTAACCAATAACCTTCTTAAGGAATACAATTGAGAGACAAAAAGACAATTATCACGGAATTAAAGTCCAAACACCAAAACAGATGCGGTCTTTGTTTGGGTGTTTGGATCCAGACGCTAATTATCGCCACAGATGAAGAAATGTAATAAGTGATCCTTCTGTCTTACGCATACATGCAATTTTACCAAAACTAAACTATTGAGTCGAAATCGATGAACTCCTGGATTTCTCATCGACTAAAATGTTTAGTTGTTGGGAGTGCGCATACAATCAACCAGTTGCCATTGAGATCCCCCAGCATTCGTGAGCTATCCCGTACAAAATTATAAAAAGAAACTTTTTCTGTTATATGAAATACAAAGAAAAGAAAAGGAAAAGACGATACTTTGTACAACCCGTAATAAGCGAAAGATTATTAAATGGAATTACATTCTAATCTGAAGGCAAATCCAGAAAACTCTTTTACGTTTTATAGAATAAGTGANTAAGCTCCCCAATCAGAAATGAAATCTGTCATGGACGCCATAATAGCCTAAAGTAAAATAAAATAAAAAATCAGCTACTGCTCTATTTAAGGTAGAACCGATGGAGGTACGACAAAAAGTCATAGAGCTTATAAGTTGTAGACCTTTTAAAATCAGTTCTCGCGCCTAAAATTTTTCTTGGGCCTAACCTCGTGAGCCCTAAAACCTCTGCGCCCCTGGGCCAGGGCCCATCGGGCCTATTTACTAAATAGGCCCTGAACCAGAGCTATAGTCACGTTAAGGTACATCAGCTCTTATACTATGACAAGTATTCTTTGTAAACTTTGATATTTATTATGCTCTACGATGGTATTCGTTATAGTGGATGATAGATTTTAATGATATTTACTATATTGTAAATTTATGTTTAAACCAACATTAAAATATCTAAATGACACTTTGTAAATTATTGCTTTAATGAAGAAATTGACAGAATAAATATTGAGGCTGATTCACATTACAGCTTACCGAGACACGGTGAGCTCACCGCCACTAGATAATAATTTAGTGGCTTTTTAAAAGAGTCATTTACACTTGCTATTCGGACGGGAATGGCTCTTCCCCGGCATGGTGTAGTGTGAATCTGCCTTTAAATCGGTGCTATTTGAACAAACAAATATAATACCTTGAATACCCCTGGTCTTACAAACGAAAAAGCTAATAATACCTATTCACTATCTGAAATATTTTTAACTAAATATTATTTTTAAAAAAGGAAAATCTATACTTCAATCGATTCGACTGAACTTATACAGTCGTAATTTATACCAATAAGGGAAAACATTTTAGATAAATTTACGGATCAATTGAGCTGCTGTGTTACTCAATAATTATCAGGAAAAAAACAAACTAAAGATCAACTTTTGTAGATTTCGCGGTTTACGTTTGGATGATTGATGAACTTGTTATAAAGGGGACTCATGCAACTAAAATCAGTAACCGTATCGAATCTCTGATCACGTGGTCCGAAGTAGTTTTAATGCAACTGATTAAAACAATTCTTTGTCTTTGCTACACGTAAAAGTGCTAATTTTACTGATTTTACAGTTTGTTAATGTTATTCATTTTTTAATAAGCCAATTCCCAATACACTTCCGTTATTTTGAGATTACTACAACTACAACTAGCTTATGAACTCATGAGATGTCATGTAACAATAATAATGTGTGGAAACAGCTTTTGACAACTCCTTCACATGACTTGTCGCTGTCGGCTATCTTTATTCTCATTGTCACATAAAAAAATTTTTTTTCTTGAAAACAGATATTAAGTCAAATTAAGCAATGATATTAGGCCTCATCCTGCTTTGGTCGGCATTATATTAGGAACAATTATTCCGCAAATAAGTACCTACAACTTGTTTTATTCCTAACTTTTTTTCAGAACAAGAACAGACGTAAACGTGATTGAAACGTCTTCGAGTAACCAATAACCTTCTTAAGGAATACAATTGAGAGACAAAAAGACAATTATCACGGAATTAAAGTCCAAACACCAAAACAGATGCGGTCTTTGTTTGGGTGTTTGGATCCAGACGCTAATTATCGCCACAGATGAAGAAATGTAATAAGTGATCCTTCTGTCTTACGCATACATGCAATTTTACCAAAACTAAACTATTGAGTCGAAATCGATGAACTCCTGGATTTCTCATCGACTAAAATGTTTAGTTGTTGGGAGTGCGCATACAATCAACCAGTTGCCATTGAGATCCCCCAGCATTCGTGAGCTATCCCGTACAAAATTATAAAAAGAAACTTTTTCTGTTATATGAAATACAAAGAAAAGAAAAGGAAAAGACGATACTTTGTACAACCCGTAATAAGCGAAAGATTATTAAATGGAATTACATTCTAATCTGAAGGCAAATCCAGAAAACTCTTTTACGTTTTATAGAATAAGTGAACAGAGTTTTAATGAAATAATTAAACTGATTGGTCCATATATACAACATCGTGGCTTAATCTTGTGGCTTAATCTTAATCTTTTGCTTATTACGGGTTATACACAGTATCGTCTTTTCCTTTTTTTTCTTTGTGTTCATACAAAGGAAAACGCAAGCGAGTGCTTTTCTGTTTATAATTTTGTTCGGGATAGCTCACGAATGCTGGGAGATCTCAATGGCAACTGGTTGATTGTATGCGCACTCCCAACAACTAAACAGTTTAGTCGAGGAGAAATTCAGGAGTTAATCGATTTCGACTCAATAGTTTAGTCGTGGTAAAATCGAGTGTATGCGCCTGGCCTTTTAAGTGAAGGAAAAATGAAATGGGAGAATTTAACGTGAACGACACAAATAATAAGAGGTGTAATAAGAGGATAACAATATAAGAGGTGTCCTAATTTTATTAGGTGTATACAAACTTACCCAAAACAAAATAGTCAAGGTAATTTTTCACCACATAAGTTTCATTGGTTTTTATTAAAACAGCGTGTAACTCAATAAATTTTTTATGAAGTGTAAAAAATTCCATGAAGTGTTAAACATTTTATGTGTATTTTTTTAGCACCAAAAAGTATAGAAAACTGGAAACTAATATTTTCTTCATTCAATTATTGTTATTGTTTTTTCTAGAGTAGTATAAAAAAAACATTCTAATTCAGAAACAAGGCGGACAAACTTCGATCGTGTTTTTAAATCATCAAGTGCGTATTTTTTTTTAGTTCATGTGATTTATAGTTATTGTCTACCTCGTTATTCTGCGAAGTTGTGATATTTAAAATAAAATCCATAAGGCCTAGGAATCTAGTCACTGCAGTGATAAGTGATAACCATCAAGGAAGTTTGCTCTCTGGATCGACTTTCCTATAAAGCATTCAAAACTTATAGAAGGTGGTTAGCCATAAGTTCTTATCTTATTTTATTTAGTCTAACCTATTTGTGAGAGATGTAGCAGACAAGGAAGCTGTAATTTATTACTGCTAAACATGAAAATAACTTGTCCCATGGCGTTACCTTAACACTTCCAAGTTTAATGACCTTTTTAGCTAACCATGTTTATCAAAGAAAATTATTTACAATTCATTTCCTTCTAATAAAATAATAAACTTAAATAAGTATAATATATAAATAGTAGGTGATTATGCGTAAATATGTAATATTTACATATTTTATATGTAAATATGTGTGTAATATTTTCTATTGTATTTTTTCAAATTATCTGTTAATTTCAGAATATTAAAATCTAATTACACCATCCAATTTGATTATTAACAAAGAATTATTGATAAAATAAATAAATAAAAGTTTAAAATATATCAATAGAAGCGGCGTTTAGACGATCAACTAAGTTGTCAACATAGTTGTCAACCAAATTGACATTTAAGTTGACAACATTTCACAGTCATTACTTTTAACTAAGATATCTACACACTATCTACAGTTTCTTCGAGTTTTTTGGGTGCGGTTTTTGGGTTTAAAATGAGTAAAGAATTGCTATACCTTATTATTATGACTTATGTTAAGAAAAGGCTCATCCCACATGCATTTTTTTTTTTTAAATTTTACTCCAACCTGTAGACCAACATCAAATTTCAACCACCAACCTATCCACAGACGATAAACATTGTCATCAACATGTCATATAACAAGGTTGACAACCAAGTTGATCGTCTAAACGCCGCTTAAGAGATATTTTTATCTTATCGTTGCAAAAATCCTCAAAGCATTTTGATTAATATTAAAAAATGCAATTAAGTATTAAGTTATTGGTTATTTATATAAAAAAATTGTGATCTTCAATAACCCTGATATTCTCCCTTTATTACAAGCCTTTATTTAATTTTCAATGTTTGTATGTATGTATGTTTGTATATATGTATGTTCGGGTCAAATCTTGCAACTGAATTTTAAAGCATTATCCTCAACCGATTAGAATTGTAATTTTGCATAAAAGTTTGGTTTGGAAGACAATGCGTGGTTTGCTAAGTGACGTCATTCTAAATCCAATATGACGGGCAGCCCGAAATGGCGGACGAGTTATCTTTTGCACGTCTATGATAATCAAATGAAAGGTTTTGGTGAGAATAATACGAATAAAAACTTGTATTCAAAGATATTTTTTTAAAAAAAAAAATCAACTTATTAATGGTGATAGAAACACTGTGCAAATAAAATTGATTCACGTTGTGTTACACTTATATTTTAATAAATTATTACAATGATTAGTAGATCTTTAATTAAAAAAAAGCAGAGTATCTGACTAATTGTAGCTTCATGTAAACACCCATATTTATTATTGAAGTCATTCTTGATTAGACCAGCTGCTTTTCTTGATTTATCCTTATTACTTTTTTTCTAATTTATTAAAATATTTGCAAGATATCTTCAATAGTTTTAGTAATTTGTTGCCTGCCTTGGCAATTAATTTTCATAGCCTGTCACCGCCTCTGGCTCGGAGACTAATCTAATCTGTCAGTAAAATTTCATTTTGCTGCCTTGTTACATTAATAAATATTCATATTTTACTATTTTGGTAGTATTCATACTAATTTAAATCAAATTATAACTCCAGCGCCGGGATTTGAACCACGGGCCTCTATATTTCCAGTATTTTTTTTCTCTGTCTGTTTCCCGTAGTTAATAATAATTATAATTTGATTTAAATTAATAAATATTGTAAAGGCAAATCTTGTACGAAAAAGGACACTTAAAATTGATATGTCCATTATCACTAAAATTTAAAATAATAATATAAACAATCTATATTGAATTATTTTTTATTTAGTTGTTTTTATTTAAAAATCAATTTATTTAACTGTATTATGTAGTTCTATAAATTGTACTCTAGTAGTCTGAAGGTTATTTCTCTAAAAAAAAATAGTAAACTTTTTAAAATAAGTATAAAACCTCAAAATCATTTTCATCACTACTTTTACAACGATTGATGATGAGTGATGAGTTTACGAATTCCTTCACGTTGCAGGAGCACCGCTTTAGATTTAATTTTCTTTAAGAATTTGCTTTATTTTACTTTGTTCTATCTTACAGTCACGAAATATATTTCGTCTGGTTCTGAGTGTTGCTTAATACAGCTACTTCTTTTCCTCTGCAACCAATTTTCAATCTTGTTCACATCGAATTATTCGTTGCATTCGTTCAACTATTTTTTCGGTGGGTCAAAATAATAATAAAAAATACAAGAGAACAAATGAATGAAAAAATATTAGGTTACCGTTGAGTAAATTTATCTTTGTGTAATTGCTAGAAATGAGATTTCGTGCGTGAAGTTGAACGTCTAGTTCAATTGAATTAAGTATAAAAGCCATCTCTATAGAAGGTATTTTATTATCTTTAACAATCGGATCGGGTTTTCTCTATTCTATTCATTCCTCCATATTTGAAGAGTAGAGTTCCTTAACCATCCACTTCTGCATTAAACGCAGGTTCTTTTGAAAATATATAGAATTTTAATTCATATGTATATCATTTGAAGAGCAATAAATATAAAATTTGACTGAGTCAAACAACCTCTTATTACATATCTAAATAATAAATAATTTCATAAAAGTTTATACAGCATTTTGTTTATCTTAAGTGACCAATTCTCGAAATATTTCCTTTATAAAAGAAAATAATAAATAAAAAAGTATGTAATCCAACTCATGTTTATTTCCCAGTGGAGTTAGTCTTTAAAATAAATATATATACACAAAACTATCTATTTAAAGATAAAATAGTATCTTTTAAGACCCAAATATGAATAAAATATTTTTCTTCACTATATTTCATCCACAAAGAAATTATTGAGAGCAAAGATGCATCACATAAAATCTTTATGTTGTTAAGGCTATCAAAATAGATATATAAATATTTGATTTTAGAAATAAATCATCAAATGGTCAAGGTGATATTTAATTATATATACATGACGGCATTTCCCTGAACCATAAATGTAAATGAAACAATTTCTGACAATTAGTGTGGCACGTAACTTTCTCGTCTTAACACTGAGTATGAAATAAAGTATAATTAAAAAATCCCTATTAGTATTATTAAAGAAAAATACTCATTTCAATGTTTTTCCACGAAGTGGTGGTAATCAATATACATTTGTCTAATCGATATACTTAACTAGATGGATCTTAAGGTGTGAAATTATGTAACATTAATCCATTTTTATTACCATTTGGTCCGCTAGGAACTCTGATGTAATTTTATATCAAATTTAGAACTGATAACTGTTATAGGCGAAATAAAAGGTTTGTTCCAACCACACTTCAAACTAGTTTCAAACTGTAGGACGCTTGCGCATTAGCGAAAAACGATCAATTGTGGTCCGTTGCGCATGCGTCGCGGACAGTTTCAAACCAGTTTGAAGTGTGGTTGGAACAAACCTATAGTACTACAGTGAATACAAGTGATAACCAATCTACCTCCTTTGCTTTTCTAACTTCCTGGCACGATATTTTAGAGCGTCACTTTTTGCTTCAGCTCACCTATCGTCAAAATATTGCACTATTAATAAAAACCTAACGACCTCCTGTTAAATCCCAACTTACTGGCACGATATCAAATTAAAGCGTCAAACATCTCCATTAAACGCCGTTAAATTAAAATTTTTCATGTCGTTTTTTGTTCGACGGAAATTTCTTCTGCCCCCCTAGAGGTTTAATCATCGCTGAGGATGCTAAAAGGTTGGAAATTTTGATGAAGTCTGTCGACAAATGTTTACATACCTCTCTTCCAAATTTCATTAAAATCGAACAACGTTTTAACGAACAAACCGAAACTAAATAAAGATTGTTTCGTACAATCGAAATTTCATTATAATCGAACAAATCGAAACTAACCCTAGATTGTTTCCTATCATCCAAATTTCATTAAAATCGAACAACGTTTTAACGAGCAAACCGAAACTAAATCAAGATTGTTTCCTATCATCCAAATTTCATTAAAATCGAACAACGTTTTGACGAACAAACCGAAACTAAACCATGATTGTTTCCTTTTTGTCTTAAAACCACGTTTTGGTTGAGGAAATTTTAGACGGTCAAAATAATTATATGCTTCTTTACCTTATTCAATTCAGTAAGCTCGGAAGCCAAAATGAAAAAATATTGTATCACTGCCAAGTAGAATACGTATATGTCTTTCTTTTTGTCGAAATTCTAAACTCTAAACCCTTACTTACAGTTTAAAAACTGAAGCAACTAGCACTACTTATTAAAATAAGAAGGTATAATCTGCTCAGTTTAACTATAAAATGAATATGAATACTCATATTTATTATCATACAGCATATTCTGCAATTAAAACAGGATTATGAAGGCCCAATTACTAGAATGGTTGATCTTATACTTCTTCCTTACCACAGTAATTAGAAATGAAATCTTTAAAAGAATTAAATGTAACCCAACCTTTTTTTCATGTAACCACTAATATGCAAAACATTGAAAACATCTCTTTCACAATAAATATTATGTTAATGTTTATGTTTCACATATCCTGATACGATTTTTTAATAGAATCAGCTCATTTAAGGCTATATCTAGTAGTTAGATATAATACAATGTATGTCGTAATTTTCATAATTAAGCTATGTGTAAGTGTAATAATCATTTTTATGAAATCATGTAATGGTTCATGGTCTTACAACCATATTTATATTTTTTTAAAGATATGTTACTATTTTTAGGGTATTTTTGCCGATATAAAATACCTTGAACTTTGCTAAAACATATTTATAAGTTATGATATTATTATTTATGTATTATGTATATTAAGTTATGATATTATTATCGCTAATTAAATACTATAATCTTTGATAGACCAAAATAACTTCACTAAACTATTTTTTTTATTTATTTACTTAAGAATGTTAAGTGAAATTACAAAACATTTTTTCTCCTGAAAACATTCAACTTGCTTATTTTTACTGACAGATCAGCCAATTTATTATGTTCTGATATTTTATGGGTTCAGTAGAACAGATAGAAGAAAGAACATTTTAATACAGATGATTATAACACACACCAGATTTTGAATAACTATTGTTATTTATTTTTCCATGATAATATGAATGAACACATACATCAATTTCAGAATTGTTCTAGGTCATTCCAAAAGCTTAATAGTCAATATTCACTTAATAGAAAAAGATAGTAATGAGCAGAGTGAAACCTAAGTAATGGAACCGTAGAACAAGTGATTGTTTAAAGGTACGGCCTTACTATTAGAGGGAAAGATTAACTTGAAATTATTTCACACATCCATCATAGATTATGCCTTAAGCGGAACAAATTTCAATTACTTCTTGAGATATATCGTTTACAAGCTAGTTATGCTTAATCAATAGTCAATTCTATGAATTCGTTATTTCAAATACAATATTAAACACGACATGACTTGTATTCTGCCACATTGTGTATTGTCAATTCACTTCATCAAGAAATGAAAGCGAATGGATTGAAATAGATTGAAATGTTGCAGGCCACAAGCATATCTAATTCTGTAGACAAAACCCTTGTTCAAATATATATATACATTAGTATTAAATAGTAGTTGCCTGTTATAATATGTCAATTTTGCGAGTAACAATTTATTTTTCCTCCAAGAAGGGAGGAAACAGTAACTTTCCACCCTAGCTTATAGGGAGGAAAGGATCCCATTACAGCCTAGTTGTGAAAATCGTGGCGGAAAGTAGAAATCGTGGCGGAAAGTAAA
>KZ652714.1:0-19354 GCA_001010745.2 Gerris buenoi | reverse complement strand
TTATTTTATCTACGACTTGCACTGTAAGTAGACTTTACATTGCTAATAACAGGGAGGGAAGTGTTACTTCCCTCCCTTGGGAGTAAAAAAACAATCATACCAACTTAAAAGGTATTTTTTAAGGTAAATTTTAAGTATTATGTTGTAGGAATGTTTTTTTTAGCTGTTTTGTTTACTAATTTTTTCGGGAAGGTTACTTTAGGTTATCATACAAAGTCTTTAAATTAAAAATAAACGTAATTAAATTAAAAACGTATATATTTAGTATAAAAATTGTTATTTTAATATATCAAGTAACTAAATATCAGTTTAAGGTGTTTAATTTACGTGAATTTGTAGGTAAAACTTTTATACCTACAAACTTAATAGCTATTACCCATGGTGCACTAGTCGTAGATAAAATTTAATACGCAACATGGATCGAAGTCTTTCTGCTCTCGGGATTATCTCCCTCAGTACGCCTCGAGAGCTAATACTATAGTTATCTCCCTCGGCCTTAGAGCCTCGGGAGCTAATGAAGTTTTCTCCTTCGGCGGTGCCTCAGGAGAAAACCTAACCTCGAGCAGGAAAACATACTTCTCTCCCTTGTTGCGTAAATAACTATTTATCAGAGAGTAAATTAAAACGTTTAGAAGAGAGCTCACGATCTGAAGGTCTGATCAAAACAATTTACAATACTCGTACATACACAATTGCATTTTCAAGATGGCTAAAATCACAAGTTGGAATCTTAGGAGATCTTGGATGGAAATGTCAAGTTAATATGTATAGTATACCGTACAATGTTGCACATGCAATCCACACTCATTTAAAAATAATCAAAATACGCAAATCCAATTTTGTTTGATTCCTCGGAAGTCTCTTTATGAAGTATCTTCTAACAAGTTATTTATGTTATTTATATTTACTTGTTTTTTATAATTTATAAGATTTTTATCCCCTTAGAAAAGAAGAGAAAAAAACAGAGGGGAGTAACAATCTAAAGAAGGTGTGCAGAATGTTATTTTTTCGACTGCTACTCCCCTTATAAAAACAGAAGTGTGATATTCCTCTGTCCCAAAGTACATAGGACTTAGACATCCTTTTGTCTCAATAGTTATTTAGTCAGTAATTTGTTGTTTTTTTCTAGTTTTTATATTATAAAAAAAATATAGGGGAGTAACAATCTTAAGAAGTACCCCTCAACTTTATTTTTAGAGTTTAATTGGACCTGTGGCAGTTAATTTTGTTGTATGTTTGTATTGGAGTTAAAAAACTTACATTGGTGCTTGCAGGCGACTCGGAGGTCTTACTGTCCTTGCTTGACATGAGGTACTGTCACAGCATCTCTCCCAATCGAGAGATTCCTTTGAATTCAATGATGACGTCCTCTTAGGAGCGGGCATAGTCCTCAGCCTATAACACCCGCCCCTCGCAGAACAGCTTCTCTCGTCTAGAGACGGTATCTTGATATGGATTTAACCCTTGTCACAAGAATATCTTGAATGGAAGATTTAAATGGACGCCAATGATTGCCGGCGTTGTCAAAATATCATGATCTCAATGCTTTAAATCCTACAATCAACAAAGTCAAAAACAATATTAATTATAAGGTTTGCAAAGATTGTCTTAAGATACAGATTGGCCTAGTCTGGAAATGAAGTTAATATATGTATTATATTAATATGAACATAAAAGAGCAAATGTTTATTGCTTATTATCAGTTAAAATACGGGCAATAGCGGTGTCGTATATTTCTGTGGTTGAAAAAAACTGTGCTGCCCTACCCTGCGTCTCAATGTCGGCCCGGGCTAACCCTCGATTTTGTTTAGCAGAACCTTATTTTCTTTACATAAATACTAATTTACACAAAAGTATTATGTTAAGACCGATTTAAACTTTCATCAGTAGCAAGTGATGATGTTTTTCAGTGAGACGTTAAGTGTTGTGAACTTAGAAGACATTCCAATCGAATTTACTTAGTATATAATGCGTTTGTGTGTGTTAAAAATGCATTTGTATTTGTGTCCGGTTGTGGTCGCATTTTGCATTCATAAAAAAGAGATTAAACAATGCCTAATACACGAGATAACTAAAAGAAATAAGCGCCCCATCTACTGTCGTTCTTTCCCGACAGACTTTCCTTTTTCTTGATCGTGAAGGAAAGCACGGCATGATTGATAATCATGTACATTACCATCCACACAACCACTTTCTTGCACTCTTTCCTGTGAGACGATCCGCTCATTCCATCCTGCAGGCTGCAAGCTTGTTACGTGACTACAATCCCTTCGTTTGTTGCCATAAACACAATGGAATATCTCTCTCCCATCCACATGAAACTTATCAGTTGACAAAAATGGAGAGGATGGCGCGACGGGATTGTCTTGCAAGATTATAACCCTGCCGTTCTTTCCTATTGAACCCCATACACTAACACTCTTTCTTGACGGAATCGGCTTTCCTTACGGAAAGAACGTCAGTGGATGGGCCACTATAGTTTCAGTTTCATTCATTGCGTCAGAAATAGAGAACGTTGTTGATTGGGATGAAATGACGAAAGATAATATAAAAAATAAAATGGATAAGCAGACAATATGGAGCTAGAATTGACTGGTGAGACCCATACTAAATTTTACAGTTCTCTGCGAATGACAGAATAGAATTTTAAGGCAAATAAATGCAATGTTGTGTGGGTGGAGGAGATGCGAGGGAGGCTATAGTAAACACTGAAGAATAAACTACGGTTCTAATCACTCGCAGTTATCTCTAGCTATTAATCAAAGTGTAAATCATCCTATTTTTCAGTTTTACAATAAACAAAAAAGGCATAGTCACTTAAGTATGATTTGCATAAATTAAACTTCCTATAAATGCTTGTTTGTATGAATAAACCTTTCTATGAATGCTTAATGCTACAGTGACCACTTTTTGGTCGCTGCAACCTTAATTTCCTTAGGATGAAAACTATACGCTCAACCAAAGATGTTACTATTAACTAAAAGAGAAGATGGAGTTACAAATTTATTTCTAATTGATGTGGTTCGAGACAGTTCAAGTATAATGAGAGGGTATAGGGTATGTTACCAAGTTGCTGGCAAATAAAACACAGTAAGAAAGTTTATGCCCAACCTTTCAATAAATTTATTAGCATCATCAGAGCAAAAGTTAACCTATTTTACACTTCGTTTCTTGCTCTGATGATGTTAATAAATTTAGCGAAAGGTAAGCATAAACTTTTTCACTGTTTTATTTGACAGAAACTCGCTAGCATAACCTCTCATTAAATGTATGACTATCATAACTTCATTTTCAACTAAATAAAAAGGACAGAAAAATAAGCTACACTTTATTATATTTATTCATTTCAATTCCTATGATTTTCCCTTAAAATGTAAGAGTAAAAAAAAATAAAAACAGCTATTAAATTGGAAAATTAGGATGCTAAACTGTACTTCGTGTTACAAGAATTGCGTATTCATGAAAAGTCTTAAATCCCAGGTGCATTCATTAACCTAGTAACCTCTACAAATCTTTAAAACAAGTAAAAACAAGTATCGGCGTAAGAATACTAAACAGAATTACTAATGTAACCAATGACTTCAGTTTATTTAAAGTTAAGTCTGTTTTTATGCTATTTTAACACAATATTACCACTTGCATTTACAATAAGTTACATAAAAGTCTTTCCTTGTCAGTGAAATTTGAGGCAGTTATTTAAATTTACAAATAAATAAATCGTTTAATAGCCTCTATAATATTGTTATTATTTAATCCCGGGATCTTGGAAGATCAGATAATTGGGACAGATGTCCCAAAATTACTAGAATTGTAGTAAATCCTAGGTCACCGTAGGAAATTTTAGACCTCCAAGATCTTTACAATTAGCTCTAGTACAAAGTAATCCCTTAAGGAGGTAATATTTTATTGTAATTTCTTTTATTCTGATTCTATTTTTTTTTTATTTTTATTTTTTTTCTATGAAACGATTGAAATAAGTTCTAGATGACAATAAACCTAATTTGTCCAGGAAAGTAAAACTTAATTGGCAAAGAAATCGATAAAACAATCGCTACAAAAACTAGGTTGGGGTTGGAGTAAATAATAAATTATCCTTGGGATAAATTAATAGGTAAGTAATATTCTCCATCAACCTTTCAATTCCAGTTCCAGATTCGTTTTTTCCAGCTTTATTTTAATTATATAGGTCTAATCACAAGTTAAAACTAAATTAGTTTTATATATATTACGGTGAAACCCCAATGTGTATTGACTTCTAGAATTCACCGGTGTATTCTAGAAATCACGATCTCAAGTTGTACAAACCCGAAAAAAATCAATTATTATTATTATGATTTTACCAATATTCACCGGTGAAATCTAGAAACCACCAATATAGATTGGAGAGTTTATGCAGATGATAAAAGGACTTTTAACACTATAAGAGAAAGGAGTGATAGTAAAAAGATAACAGGTTCAGTTGTGTATTGTGCAAGCGCAGGTCGCAGGTAGAACTTTTTAAAATCACCAAACTATAATGGTCATTTCTAAATTTTACCGGTGAATTTTGGTACAAACATAATAATAATGGTTTTTTCGGGTTTATACCGTGAGTACAGTAAATTCTAGAATAGACCGGTGAATTCTAGAAGTCAGTGTACATCAGGATTTCAACGTAAAACATATATTACTGGATTGAAGTTTTTTAAAAATTCAATTAAGGTTTAAAAATAAAGAACTTATAAAATGATGCTTTTGAAAGTTAGTAATAGATTTAACTCACTTAAAAGTTAAGTAAGTGACTACTTTTGAAGTTTCTAAAAAACTGTTAAGAAGGATAAAATAAATTTCTCAGTATAGTATAAAACAGATAGAATATTTTATATTTCTTTGAAGATTCATTTTATTCTAGCTCTTATTTAATTCACTTGCCAAGTACGAGAAGATACTGAGGACAACCTTTATAAATTTTATATTTATACTCGCCTTCAACCCGCGTTCCACGTAGGGCTCATGCTAGGTATTAGTGGCTATGCTTCCTATAATGGCCTATTGATATAGGCCTAGCAATTAAATGAAATACCTAAATAGTTTTGTTTCCAAAGGCTTCATAGAATAGAATCAGGACTATATTATAATAATATATCATTCATTCCATTACTAAGAATATAATACTCTCCGAATCGTAGTTTGGAGTCTATTTATATAAATGCAAAAAAATCCTCTATTTTATTATCAGGCACGATAAATAACTATTTTTTTTAAATAAAATCAAATTCATTAATTTTTTAAAGAAAATCTCATTAAAAATAAAGAATATACATATTACATATTAACTTTCCAAAACGTAAATTTGCTTTAAAATAATAGATTTAAAAACTTTTTTGTTTTGATGTAATCAATAACCGACTTGATATTTTAGGTATACTCGATATTTTTCGATGAAGCAAAGCCAAAAACATGCGCAACATGTTTGCGCACACCACTGCCAAAAAAAAATCGATTTTGTTGAGCCAGTTTTGCGCTTATAAAGTCTGACTTATATGCTGACTGGCGGCGGCAAACACAAAGACAATTTTTTTTATATATAGATACAGAGAAATATTTTATTTTATCTTTTTGCATGTATGTATGTATTTGCATTGCATAAAAGTATATAAATTATACATTTAGTAATTGCTTCTACGTATACTCTAGAATATTTAGCAGTGAAATATAATATATATTAAAGATAATATTTTTCGTTTCTTATTAATTGGCAAAAATGTTTATCTGATAAAAATAATGTTTGTTTTGTAAAATTAAAGTAATAAATTAAACTCAAATATTTTGCTTATATAGGATGTGTTTGAAAAGAAACATTATATTTTAACTGGCAGTTTTTTTACTCGTAGTTTAACATAATTTATCTTCATAAAATAATAATAATAATAATAAATAATCAAGTGTTTAATGATTGTATGTCTTATGATTAAATTTACAATATTTTAAATAATAGTATTATACTTTCTAGGTTATAAAAATCGTCAACCTTATACGATAAAAATCTATCAACCTACCCACAAATTTAACCTTATTTACAAAATTCTAATAGATGCTGAATAAAAGAAAACGCACATATATTTAAAATTGATGAAAAAGTTCCAAATTATAAGGGGGAAAAAATTGAGATTAAATTACCCAGTCCGAAAATACGTTCTGTTGAAAACAACATGTGCGGTATGTCAAAAAAATACGTTCTGAAAATACGTTCTGTTGAAAACAACATGTGCGGTATGTCAAAAATCAGATATAAAAAAAAATATTGAAATTTCGAGAAAATTATGAAAATTTGTAAAATATCCTTGGCTTACAAGTATACTATTTTTGTGAAGAATTCTAATTTTAATTTAATAACATCTCTTACTTTAATTCAATTTAAATTATCTCACTAAATTAAAGTATTATAATTCATACTTTCAAAGAGTTCTAATCAAACATTTTAACCTATAAATATACATACATGCATTGTTAAAATGTTTATCTTACCTCGATTGAAAATAATCATTATCATTTGAACAAGGTGAATCTCATGGTACGATTGACAAAAGACCAAAAAAAGCGAATTGATACAGATCAATAGGTTTCGGTTAGTTAGCTTTAGTAAAGCCGGCTAACTAAATGTACTCTTTGCATGGCTTACCTAAAGCAAGACATGGCTTTCTGTTTACGTACCCTCGTTCCCTTAGCAACACTGAGCGTAACTCAGTGAACAACCTAGAGTCGATAACAGAAGCCGGAGTCGACATATATCATTCTTATCTTCGAAAAAAAGAGTAGTGTATCACTTTCTATAACCCTTTGCCAAGAGCAGGTAAATTTAGAGGTTTTTTTGTTGGTTTAATGGGAAAATCAATTTATAGTTAAAATAAACTTGAAACTTGAAGGCTAAATAAAGGTTGTTAAGAACCAAACAAAAGGAGAAATGAAATTATTTCAAAGGTTATCAAACATTGACGGTCGATCTTTTTAAATGAGTCCGTAAATATTTGACGAAAGTTTAAAACTCAAAGGTGGTCCAAAAGTCTAAGAGAAACGTTCAAAAGTTAAGGGGTGGGACCCATTAACTTTTGAACGTTTTGAGATAAATTAATGAAACTTGGGTTAACAACGTTAACGTTGACCAACGAACTCTTTCTGGGCATTGGTAAAATGAACATTTTTAACAATTTTCATAAAAGTTGGTAAACTTTTACTCAAGTTATCTTCACACGTTTCAGACACATAGAAAGGTTCGCGGACACAAACCGACAGACACAAGACCAAAGAATGTTCCCTGATGTCTGAAACGGATTTCTGTCTTGGATTATTTAAAAAAGGAGACAAAGATGTTTTGCTCTCAAAAGTGAACACAATGCTTCCGTTATCTTTAGTAAGCTCGGAAGTAATAATAATTATATCGTTATAAAATGTAAACGGTTTAAAATAAATTAATGAAACATATAGTACAGGAGATATAGGGTTTAGGGTGGAACTAATTCCCACAAAAACAAACTTTGATTTTTTTAGTTCTTTGATGGTGCCTATTTGACATACTAAAAGTCTAGAAAAATGCAACTATGCAAAATGCATTTTTTGGCCGGCATCTTGGAAAATAACGGCTCATTTTCTTTTAATTCCTTAAATATTGCTGATAGAAAAAAAAGTTTCAAATAAAAAATGAAGTAAACGAACTAAGTAAATGAACTAAACAACTTTTATTCTTATAAGATTTTCTCTAAACCAAATAGGTTTTAAGTTATAGACGATCTAGTTTGATTAGTCCGTGCAATAAATAAATAAATAAAAAAATCATGTGGGACCATACCTAGAATTCATAGTAGTTTTCGAAACGGGATAACTCTTGGTTTTTTGGGCTGCTGACCCCGAATTTTGAACTTTTCAACTAAAATTCCCCCGCACCAGCGCTGCTCCTTTTGTCCTACATCAAAATGTTATAATTTAAAAATGTTTGTTGCAAATTTTGCCTTCTTTAAGAATATCTTTTTATTTTCTCTCTAAAACAGAACGTATATTTCACTCTTAATTTAAAATTTTGAAAAGTAGCCTGAGGAGGGCAAATTGGGGTTGCCCCTAGTGCGTGATTAGATTACATGATTTGGATCCCCTAAATTTCATAAAATTATCTCAAACGGTTTAATAGAGGGGGGGGGTATACTTTTGGACCACCCTGTATACTAACAGCTGATGATTAAATTCAGTTGTATCAAGCTGTAGATTTGATTTAGGAAAATATCTTTAACATAGTGACGTCTTTTCTGAATTAACACAGATAAAAAACATAACTGAGATTTTTTTAAATCATTAATTATTATCAACTTTATTAATTAATAATTATTAATCAATAACTGATAAATCAAGGTTATAGGTATATTAATCTATACTATAAAACTATAGTTCATACATTCTAGACTTTTGACTATCAAAGGCAATCAAAATGGGAGAATGTCATCCATTCAATTATTAAGTTTGTTTCTTGACCGTTAGCATTTCATACATGGGACAAATAGCCTGAAGGAATTAACTGGACTTGCACAGTAAAAAACATTGATTATAAAGGTGCATTATTTGGAGCAGACAAGAGCCATGTAAAAAAACAAGAAGTAACGGACCTAACACAATGAAACTAGTTTGAACTAAGCTTCTTGATCATCCTTAGAACGGAAACTATATAATATGTATTGTATCCTGCTGAAAGGATACAATACATACTTCCAGCAGCTTCGTTAATTCCAGCTACCGTTCCAAACTATTTAATTATAGCTTTTTTAACAGCAAGATAACGAAATTGAAATAATACATATTAACATCAATTCAGTACCGCACAAACAGCATAAAAGAGGAAAGAAAGTAGTGTACATTTCTTTATAGGAACCCATAAAATCACATTTCATAATCTCTAAAATATCAATGAGACTATGCGTTCGATCCGAACGCGCAGTTTCTGTCGCACTATGTATTTTACAACCAGAATTATTACTCGAAATTTTACACCGATGTTACTCTAACACTCACTTTCCGATAGCTCATTCAGTTCTGCGATGGTTCTGCCCTACTTACAAATGTTTACTGGTTCTCATTAATTTGTTAAGGTATAGAAGTTATTTAAACAAAATTAAGGTGATTTTGATGAATTAGGTAGCAAATTTGGGTACAGCAACAGCAAACTTCTTTTTGAAGTTGTTTCGAACGAGAGTAACGAAACGCATTGGCAATCGATTATTTAAAAAAAATGTCAGAATGAAGTCAAATTTAACAACACCGGCGTTAAACGTTTCGCCACAGACAATATGGGTTTTAGCCGCCCCAATGGCTTATAAATTTTATTTTGACCGAGGAAAGAGGTTCCATTATTATAGATAACTATTTTATACTTTATTGTCTTCCATGTCGAGAAAAACCCCGTCCTTACGCTCTACGGCACTCTACGCCACTTATCGGTCCTAAATATAAAACAATTGTAAAAGGCGAATCTTTTAAAATTGATCAATAGATCGACTACTTCGCTACTACTCGACTATTTACTTAATAAGGATAAATGAACACCTCGTCATTGTTGCAGTTCGTCATATTAAAAACATTAATATTATATTTTACACTCGCGTGGCGTAATAAGCCAAAAGAGGAGTTTTTTAAAACAAAAAAAAGAGACGGTGCAACCAAGAACCCGAATTTTAGGTTGACGCACCGGTGATTTATAAGTTAACGCACCTATAACCTTGAGTAATAATCATTTATTACTTTTTATGTCGACGTAGTAAAATTCTAAATCATTTCTTCAAGGTACCTCAAGTAAAAAATGTAAATTTATAGTTTTTAAAGAATATTATTTGCAAACAAAAATTGTATAAATAAATGTATAGCTAGTAGCTAGAATTATCATCTCGTAGAAGTTACCATTTATGCATCTATTAAGCGGTATTTAAAAGATAATTTGCAGGCACCCTTTCACCTCATGCCTCATGATTGTCATGATTCGCAGGTTAACTGAACTGACCCAGGAATTATCAACAATGAAAAAAATGCAATACACTGCATCTGCAAATCCGAAAGCAGCAATGTGAAAATCCATCAAATATTGTGCAACTTACCGACATGATAAGTTACAAAGGGATTTTGTTTATCTCACAATAAATTCCTCTAACATAACAATTACCGGGGGTGATAATTGTGTAGCTTAATTAATATTTTTGAGAACAGGTCTGATTTAAGTAACAGTTAAGACAAAAGCAAGTTAGAAGTTATGAATGAAAAGTAATCCTACTAAATTCCCTAAAACGTTTAAGATTCAATTAATAAACAGCTGTTACTCACATTTTCTTATCAAACAATTAAATCTAACTAACACTCGCCAAGAGATGGCTGTTTTTTGCATAATGTGAATTTCTGAGGATGTAAGTGATTAAGGATTAAAGTTGAAGACATGAAAAGCAATGAATGGGGGATGGAGAGAAAAGTAGAAGGGGAGTAGGTGGGGTGCCTAGTATAACACCTTGCTCCTACTCACTTACTTCTCCATAGTGAGTTCCATTACCAGTCTTATAGTACCAATAAGAAGCACATTTCTTTTAACAGGATTATATCATAAACTTAGCTTCTTTTCTGGATACCTAAACACATCTAGGAATATACAATGTTCGTAAAGGTAAGAAATAACACTTCAAATCTTTTACTTGCCTCTAACAACACGAATAATAATAATGTATTAGTGATTAGTTTGTTTTTTATTTCATTTATACAGGATTTTTATTATGAATTTTGAACAGCACACAATATTTTAGTCAAACCTTTTTAAGGTTAGTTATATGTTCTTTTACTACTCACTCCCTATTGGGTACTCTTTTGATTTGTTACCCACCTTAACATAAAAGAAAGTGGTGGGGAACAAAGTAGTAGTAAAAGAGGTGCTTCCAGACACCTTTTTTACTTTGCTACCCACCTACAATGATATCCATAAAATGTTGAAAATTAGGATGGATAAAAATGTTAATAACTATTAAGACAAAGGAAATTCAGTCCAATGTACTTTGGTAAAAGTAAAAAGAAATATCACACTTTTGTATGTATAAGTTTTACATAATAAGAGCTCACTTGAAAAATTAAAAAGGTGGGTTAACTAAGTGAAATAGTGTTTCGTACAGAAAACGTGTTAAACTATTTCTTGAACAAATAGCAAATTATCTAATTTATTTAACATATTAGTTTTAATTTTTAATTTAAATCAAATTATAATTATTATTAACTATGGGAGATAGACAGAGAAAAATAGACTTCAGCACCGGGATTTAGAGGCCCGTGAAGTCTATTTTTCTGTCTATCTCCTATAGTTAATAATAATTATAATTTGATTAAAATTAAAATTTAAACTTTCCGTAGTATGAATACTACCAAAAAACAAACATGAATTTCATATTAGTTTTGTGCTTTACAACAATAATAATACGTCCTTTATATAAAATGAAAATATTATGAACAAATAGTCAAGTAATTTTATTTTAATCAAATTTATAAACCCTTTAGCAATTATAAAGCTCATGTACCTTTCATATTTACCTTAATTTCAAATGATACATGTCTTGAAGGGAACTTTCTCTTCTCAATATTATTGATCAATACCATTTGATTAAAAATCTAGCCCTTCTTTCGCTGTTATTTTGTGATATTTACGTTAAATGAGCCACACAGCAGGAAAAAATAATACTCTAATCTACTGTTTCGTCAACATGTGCATATTATATTGAACTATTTTTTTTTACTTTGCCAAACTCATAACTCACATAATCAAATTAACTAAATTAATATTATTTAAGTACTAAGCATACTAGTTATAGTAAGTAATAAATCTATTTCTATTATGATTATTAATTAAACTAGGAAATGCGGTATTTTTTTACTTAAGCACCCCCCTATATCGCTTTGTCTTAGTAGTTATTTAGACTAAGAAGCATATACAGAGAAAAATATAGCCCTACAAACTCAACAACACACAAACGCCAAACACGCAAAGCTTTGAGACTTCTGTATTCTGTAGGGCAGACTATTGTTTGGAACCAGGGTAAGTGCTAAAGTAAATAAATGGCGGAAAGGTCAAAATTATCTAGTGAAAATTATTTTTTCCTGCCTCGTCTTCGCCTCTGCAGTAAATTTATTTAGCCTATCCTCGCCTTCGGCTCGGAACTAAAACTTAAAAAACTTGTCAGCAAAATTCAATTTTGCTGTCAAGTAACATAAATAACTATTTTAATATCACGTTAATAGTATACTGGTAATTTGTGAAAATGTACTGACATTTCTTAAGCATTTTTAAATGTTAACACACTTTCTCGGGATTAAATTTGACCATTCGACCATTTCGATCTAAGTATATAGGAAGTTTCTCAAATATAGGTATCTCTCTAAAAACTGTTAAATTTCAAGAATTAAGTGGCGTTACGGTCTTTATGGAAATAGGCTAAGTTATTTGAGAGAATGAAGCCTTTACTTTCAAGGCATTTCTCTATTGTGTGCGGTTAAAATATTTCATACCTTAATTAGAATTTCAGGTCGACCTCAAGCCTAATTTTCTCCCTAAAATAAGATCCTGAGATAAGAACTCGTCCCTTAAATCTTACCTCTAAATGAAATAGGCTTTCAGGTGCAATCACCTTTCCGCATGATAATTTTAATTAAATAAAGTTAGAATGCGGAAAATTCGTAACTTGCTTGCTTTTATTTATTTTATCTCCAACATCCAACATTGAGTATATCTTTGGCTTATCTACCTCAAGTCCTTTGACTATATTGGTAAAGTTTTAGGTTTAATACTACTTATATTATTATTTTTTCCTCACTGGAGGTTTCTGTAATACATTTATTAAAATCTATATTTATGTACGTAGGTCAAGTAAAAAATGAGGTTCCCACATTTTTTTCAGATGTAAGGCATTTTTTATTGCAATATAAGTATACCATCTGAAAGCTTGTACTTTAAACTATTTTTCTACATAGTCACCAGATTTTTCTACGCATTTTTTCTGACGAGTTATCCACTTTTAAAAACCCGCTTCGAAGAACTCCGCCGCCAGGCAACTGATGAACTTGGTGACCGCTTCCTTCACCTCTTCATCTGTACTGAAGCGTTGTCCACACAAGTGTTGCTTCAATTTCGGAAACAAGTGGAAGTCGCGAGCAAGATAAGGGCTGTAGGGGTCATGATCAAGCAATTGAGTACAGTACATTAAGCAATTGCAGTACAGATGAAGAGGTGAAGGAAGCGGTCACCAAGTTCATTGGTGGCCTGGCGGCGGAGTTCTTCGAAGCGGGTTTTCAGAAGTGGATAACTCGTCAGGAAAAATGCGTAGAAAAATCTGGTGACTATGTAGAAAAATACAAGAAAAAGAAAAGTACAAGCTTTCAGATGGTATACTTATTTTTGGTACTTTTATAGAAAAGGGCCCCCCTTTTTGTTTTTTATACAAAAGAGTTTATATCCCTCAGTTTAAGCAGCTATTAAGACAAAGGGATATTCAGTCCAATATGCTTTGGGACAAAGGAATATCACACATTTATATTGGAAAAGTGTGTATTAAGTTGTAAGAAAGTGTATTAGATTAAAATGAAAAGGGGGGCCTTTTTCTATAAAAGTGCCCTTATTTTTTGCAATAAAAAATGTCTTACCTGAAAAAATTGTGGGAAACATATTTTTTACTTGACCCACGTACATTGTACATAATAAGACCTAGATACCCGTTCACAGAAAATAATAAATATAACTTATTGTTAAGAAGTTTATTTGGGCTCGTAATCAATATCTTGGTTTTCCTGTGAAATCCGTGTCACGAAGGGGTCGAAGTCCGACGTTTCGCTCCACTACTGGAAGCATGTTCAGACGTGATGTTGCCTCGAAGCAAACACAAGTCATTTGTGTTACATAAAATTGAATATTCGTACTTTTCTTTGTTACCCACCAGAAAAGAAAGAAATTGGTGGGTAACAAAGTAAAAAAAACGCCCCCATACGCCTCTTTTAGTTTTTTACCCAACTATATTGATATCCATAAAATGCTGAAAAGTAGGATGGGTAAAAAAGTAAATAATTATTAAGACAAAGGGATCCTTAGTCTAATGTACTTTGGGACAAAGGAATTCCACTTTTTTATACATAATTTCAAAATAAAAATGGTGGGGAAGTAAAAGTGCTAGAAAATTAATAAGTTTTGATTTTACAAATTGATAAATAAATTTTCCAGATTGCAAATTTTAGTTAATTCAAAGAATTTTAAAGTTGTAATTTTTAGTTGTAGAACCTTACCTTACTCAACAATGCAAAATACAATAACTTTACTTACGTCTAAATATCCTTTCTTTGTTCCAATGTTTTAGAGATTGTTGTGATCTCTTCAATCTGAACTATTCTCAATCAAATGTTATTTGTTATTTTTATAACAGCAATACCCGACCACTTTTATTAACTGAGAAATATTCAATGATTAAATCAAAATAATCTATTTTATTTTGACGTATTTTATAAAAATTTGTTTTATATTATTTGAAAAGATAAAGAGATTTTGTGTTGAGGTCCTTTTATCTCAATAGGAGATTTTCATTTTATTAGTAGAAATAAATTAGTAAGCCTAGGGCACTAATTTACTTTGTTACAACACCAGCCACCATCGTTACAACCATCTGATAACCAGGTGATAATGTCGAAAAATTCTTAAAATTTGATTGGATACCCACCCTATAAGTCCAGGAGATAACGTTTATAAAAGTGTTCTAACATCAAGCTAGAATTTTGTAAATAAAGCTATCTTTTTGAATATGCCCTTTAGGAATATATGGTCGGCTAAGTTCGTCTGCATGACATGGCTTGGTCATAAGGATAAGGTGCTAGAAAACACCTGGACGGGTGGGAAATTAGTTAATAATACACCAAAAATCAAGTTGATGTTAGTTTTTCACTTGCTAGGTGACCACTGTAATTAAATAACCAACCTATAACAAATAGCCAAACTAAGATCAACTTGATTTTTGGTAGAGGTACTATCTAATTTTGTACTCAGGGTCATGGAAATTACATTATCCACCAAATTGATAGGACACGGCTCTCCACCGATCTGTTTTTTTAGCAGCTTATGGCAAAGCTATGTCCTGCAGACAAACTTAGCCAACCACACATCCTTATAGGGCACCATAATATTAACTTACACTCTATATTCTAGCTCGATGTTGAGACTCTTCTATATCCCCTATCTCCTGTACTATTATACATATTTGTTTGTTTATTAACCACTTAAGGCATTACTTTGTCTAAAGTCTAAAGAACTTTGGGACAAAGGAAAATTACTCATCTGTGTTTTTCTATATTTAATGAGGATCATTAAAGGTTTATTGATAAAATTACATATTTGAATCATCTTTCAGTTATTCTATGTTGGCTATATTTCACCCGCTCCGATGTATAATCAAGCCAGTCATAAATATGATAGAAATCACTTTATTTAAATCTAAACCTATTGATTGGTATTTTTATTTATTTTTTTTTTGTAATTTGTGTGTAATTATGCACGTCTAGTGCACTCACACATTTATAATACATAATATATTTATAATAAATGTTTAATTGGTGTTTAATTTAAAAGTTATAAACTAAATAACATTTAACGTGTATAGTAACAATAACAATACAAATGGTAACTACAATACATGTGGTAACTATAACCACTTTTAAGGAATTACTTTGTCTAAAGAACTATTAGGACTTTAGGACAAAGGGAAATTGGAAATTTAGATCAAAGAACTTTGCGACAAAGGAACACCACTACTTTGTAATTAATATCCCTTAGTCTAATTAACAAGGCCTATCCTGATGTGGCCTTGTTAATTAGACATCCTTCATGATTGAAGGATGTCCATCATGATAGATAGGCTTCTTTATTACATTACTTCTTCAGTATATTTTCCAGAACGTAGCAACATTTTGTTCGCGGTTGCGTTGTCCTTAAGAATAACCGTTTCATATGAGTTTAATGCTTCAAATTATTTATATTATGATTGAATACCCCAAGCCAGCTAATTATTGAAAAATAAATATTTCTAAGCAAAAAAATAGAATCCTACAAACAAGTACGTAGCAGTTTAAAAATCAAATTTGTTTTGTTGCTTTTACCGCTATAAAAACTATATGGGTACTCAGAGATACCAAGTTAGCTTATTTTGCTTCTTAACAAAAAAAAATCATGGTCATAACGTTTAATGAAAACTTGAATTATAAAGTTTTTTGAAATTTAAACCATTTTCGAAATTGAAAACGTTTTGGATAGGAACAAACTCCCGAATTTTTAGAATTTATAAAACATAAAAACTCATTTTTTTTTTAAGAACACTTAAGCAAGTCTGTCGTCTGTCTCAGTTTTCACTTAATTTCTGCACTCATGTAATTATAGTTGCTTTTTTTTTAACTGGCTCATGGTAAATATTATAAAGAAAATAAAAGTGTTTATGGGGAATGGTCAGACTTTTTGCAGTTCTGTGAACTAATCTGAATAACAAAAACAAAAGATGTCTATCTAAAAACTTGAGAGCATTGTAGTGTTTTATTTTATATTATATTAATATTATTAATTATTATTAAAGAAAAATGGTTTAAAAATGCCTAAAGGAGATAATAAAACAGGTGAGTTTATTATCTTCTCGCCTAGTAAAATGAATTTTTACCTATATGTTCTCTGGAAGACTACATCTATGGATTTTCTAAAGAATTCAATATTGGTTCAATATAACCTTTACCTATAATACCATAAATCTTGCACATTGCAATATAATTGTATTATATTGTGTTCGTAAATTCTAAATTAAATAGAAAAAAATATTGTAACAGCTTCATACGAATATAATAAGTAAGATTAAAAGCTGTTTTGAGGTGAAAACAATGTTACTTAACTGCATTATCTTATGGCTTTAATATCTATCTAGAAATCTCACAACCTCAACCTCTTATTATTTATCGTATTACATAGAATTACAACGAAGGTAATTACCGTTCCAGTTTAATTATATAGTTGTTTTTTATGTAAACTGTCTGTGGTTAAGCGATTACGATGGAAGACGAGCCTAAAGAGAATAAATGTTGTGAATGCTAAACAGCCCAATGTTTGCGATAGGCCTGGCTGATTCGTTGGCAAAAGTAACCGGGGAGTTAGATAATAATTATTTTGAGATATCCAGCCAACTGTATCTTAAAGCCTGGCGCTGTTAGTAAACTTCCAATACAGATTACAGTTGTACAACTTTAATATTATTTCGTACCTTCTGCTTATGTTATTGTAATGACAGAGAGAAATATAATATATGTACAACTAGTTACGCGATAGTATGTTTTAAAGACGCGTAGTGTCAGTATAAAATATAGTTTGCGTGTTTCAAACTTTGTATCAATACAAAGACACGCACTTGAGTATTTGGATATGGGAGTCAAAGATCGTCCCTCCCCGGAAGTAAAATAAACTATTAACGTACAATTCATTTTTTATTTCTTTAACATAAAAAACCCANTTTATATATATATATAATATTTGTGTGTGCGCGTGATATCTAATCCCGCTATTTTTCAATATCCAACGAATCATCGAAAACATCTATCACTGTTATTCTTCGTCAAAAACCCAAAAATATCATTAAGGCATTTTTCATAAATCTCAAGTTTTAAAATTTAACAAGAGTGTACGGGGAAAGTTTTGAGCCAATTCGGAATACTTTTATTGAGCTTGATCGATAAAAACGCATTGTTGCAAAAGTGATGCAGAATGGTTCAAAATTTACAGTTAAACCCAATTTTTATTGGCCTCCATCTTAAATCGGCTGGACGGATTATCGTGGTTAATGTACTCTTACTGCCACTGCCTTACTCTTTGTGTGTACTGAATGCACATATACTTAGCAAAGTATTTTATTATTTGTAGATATGTTGTTACATCTAGAGTATTTGAAACTTTTCTCTGTACTATTTATTTACATAAATAATTTGTCTATTTTCTTCAGTTGATCCTTTATGTTTTTATTGGATTTTCTTCTTCTTATTGATAGTCTTTAGGAATGAAATTTTTAAAAGAAAACCAATATGTATTTTCTTTTAATTCATAAATCGACAATGTTTCGCCCATACTTGGATCTTCAATTCAGTTGAATATGCCCAGGTCCGGGCTTTAATATAGTCGATTTATGAATTCAAAGGATATATTAGTTATTTTAAAAACATTTTTCGTCCCTAAAGACTACCTATTAGAAAAATAAAATCCAATTAATTCTTTAGAAAATTGTATATGTACTATTATAAAAGGTATAATTCATTAATAGAAACACATATACTATTTTCACATTAATACAAACGTAAATATATTATTATGTACTTTATAATATAAAGGAATTAGAATTATAACAGTAAAAGGTTTAACTTTCTACGGTTCAATTCACGTTATTCGTGACCTATTTATAAAATACTATAGATTATAGATAAATTAAATACTACTCGAAATCAATAAGTCATAAATGTGAAAGTTTTATCATTGATAATAATTTCCTCGAATCAAAAAAAAACATGGCAACGGTAAACTGATTTTATTAATATAATTAAGATGTTACAGATTTTGTTATATATATAAGAATATGATGATTTTCATATCATACATATAAATTAAGGTGTCACATACTTCTGTTTATAATAGGTTTCGTAAAATATTATGAGTTAATTCATGTTTTATGCATGCCAAACATTTTATTAGAGCTGTTTATGTGTGTGTATTAATGTTCCCTAACGCATTACCATTACATTTAAGGGAAGCATCCGTGAGACTAATAAATAATATTTCCTAATTTTACATGATTAGTAGTAAATAATCACATATAATATTAGTTAATAAAGCAATTTTTTATTAAAAAAACATATATTAATAAAGCCATTTATTATTTTTCTTCGATGCGAAGAAATAGAACCGTATAAAAATAAAAAAAAATATCTTTAATAAATTAAAAATGTTAATGTGAGGATGCGTTATATTGAGTTTTTGAGTTATGATTTATGTCTCAAGAATACATTCATATAACTAAAACTATTGTTACGCTGTACAAAACATTAAGACGAACAGAATTCAATTATCGTAAGACAAAATGAATTTGTTATAGATTCGGGAGTGCTTATTGTTTATATAACGTTAAAGATTGTGCAAACTAAAGTTACGTGACGCGTATCGACGACTCATCGTATTGAAGAATTATAATAAGAACTAGTTTGTTCAGAGTGATCAGTTGCCAGCAACTCAACTTTTCGACTCACAAATTACCGGTGACTCCTAGTTCCAGGC
>KZ652713.1:104705-128583 GCA_001010745.2 Gerris buenoi | reverse complement strand
TTACTTCAGTCTCCATATTATTGCCTTTCACTTGGTGTTTTCAAGAAATAAATATTTTTTAAGTTGAATTAAAAATTAAAAAAAAAATATTTGAGGACCGGGACAAAAGTGACGACTATGGACTATGACAGAGCATAAACAGAAACAGAATTCTTGGTGTGACGAGTCTTACATCAAGCGCTACAAAAGTGATGTGCTTTTGAACACTCACTATAATATCGATATATATCGATAGTCACTGTTATCTTCTAATAACAATAACAATGTATATAATGGCCGACGAAGATTATTCGACCGTGTTTTAGCGATGTTTTTTTTCATTTTAATACATTTATTTACAAAGATTTTTGCCTGTTTTTATATTTGGCATCCAATTCCAGTGTTTTCGCTATCCTGAGTGATTCCTCCACCCTTAGAAACCCCCCATTCCCAACATTTCCCGTATGTACGTGAGTGGATATTTTATATATATTTTTTAAAAAAACTATTGACTTTATCGACACGGTACAAGGTAAATAGTTGTTAATTTGTAAAAAGGAACAGTTTAAAAAAAACCCGAAGTCAATCGGACAATTATAAATAGGTGGGTGCTCAAGTGCAAATTTACCCAAAATTTTTCCGGGGAAGGGCCCCCGGACCCCCCTAAAAAATTTCCCCCCAGTTTTTTAAATTTGAAATATGGTAATACACCGTCCTTGATGGTAACCCCAGGTACGCGAGTCAAAAAAGGTTGGGAACCGCTCGCTGGTCTAAAGGAAGAAAAGTAGTTGAGCTTACGATGCTGGAACGGAAATACAACCCTGCAATGACAACAAACGACAAACGCTGGCTTTTTTATCGATCTTTGCCTCGGCCTCGCCTCGCGAACTCCAATTTCCATTTCCAGTCTTCCCTTTGCTTATCTTAGTTTTGAGTTTGATGTTTGTTTTTATTACGAGATACGAGACATACGGCTCTCTCATATTTCTCCAGTTTTTATGATTGTCTCGAGATTTTAGCTTACAAAACAGCAAAGCGGGCATCATGTTCAACTCTGCCAGGTAAAAATGAATAAATATGACATTTCGTTTATTGCGTACTTTTGTCTTTTACTATTAATTGACCGAGAGTTTATAGAGTTCGTCAGAATTTGTTTCTTTTATAATAAAATCTACTATTCTTACGTTTCGCTCTCGGAATGTCTAGGCCTTCATTCCTTGTGTGATGGAAGAAAAGCTTTCGAAGTACTAATTCTCTGGAAAGCATTATTTAGTGACTACTGTTGTGATGAAGTTATATCTCAAGTTGTTATCCTTCCTATCGTTAAACGAGTTGGTAGGTTTGCTTACATAAAAGAGTTATCTTATATCAGTCTCTGGCTCTGGTTCGTTCTATAAACCATATTAATCGACTTTAATATCGTAGGCGGATCCTTTAAGGGTATGTCTTAGAAGAATGCTCTAAATTAATTCATGTCAACTCTAGCAACGTTTTGGCTATTACCAGCCATTTTTGAGCCTAATAATAACGATTTATTTATTAAAAGCATGTTAATTAATATGATTACAGCTAGATATCCACAAGTGAAGTTTCATTAAGGTTGTTGAAGTTATAGCATGTCATGCTTCAATGTTGGAGTCCAAACTTCAAGTACGATACTGCGTAGTTTTAACACTGGAGGTAGGACCTTCCAAAAATTGATTAATTCTACCATTTCAGCATGACACGCTGTAACTTCAACAACCTTAACACATAATACCTGAAACTTCACTTATGAATATCTAGCTGTAATCATATTAAATGTCATGCTTTCAATAAGTAAATTGTTATTTTGAGGCTCAAAAATGGCTGGAAATAGCCGAAACGTTGTCAGAGTTGACATGATTTAGAGTATTTTTCTTACACATACCCTTTAAGGATCGGCTTATGATATTAGAATTTTACTACAGGGTACACTTAGCAAAACAATTAATCATATTAATCGACTTTTTCTTTCTAATAGTACAATATCTAAGTATTTCTAAACTCTCCAATCTTAAAACCATCTTATCTTTTATGTGCCCAACTAGTTAAGAGCTAAACTCTCTTGTTAAGGTCTGGGGCTTAGAAACGAGACTGGTTTGTTATAACATCCCATACTTTATAGGTTTGTTCCAACCACCAGTTTCGAATTAAGCCTAGTTTACAATGGTAGAGTAAACGGTCGAGTAGCTAGGTTGAGAAGAACTCTACCAAGCTACAAGCCTAATGTGAACGATACGGATAGTAAACGGTCGAGAATAGTGGATAAAAGTTGGTCGCCACCACCCTACGTCCGTCCTAACATTGAACACCTTCTTCTATATTTAATTGTGGGATTATTCAGAACTAAAAACGAAAACACCTCACTTTACTAAGGGTACTATCTCAAGCACGTGTGAACGACTTTAGAGTCACTCTACCAAAAAACAGCACACCATTTTACTCGACCGTCCCTTGTGCTGATAAGCAAGCTAGTGCACTCGACCATTTACTCTACCAGTGTAAACTAGGCTTTTGTCCGAGATTGGGCTTCCTAGGTTAGTGGGTAGCCTCCTCATCACTGCCTCTAGTGCAATATTAAAATGAAGTGACCGAACAGCTAGCAGGGCCATTGAGAGGATTCCCAGGCCCTGGGCAAGTTAGCACCTGGGCCCCTTAGGACAAATAACGGCGGGGGGTCCTCCCCAGGAGAATTTTTGAAAATTTAAGTGCAAAAAGGTGAGTTTTCAGGATTTCTGAGGGTAAGTTTTTCTTTACAGGAAAATATGTTTGGTGGGGGCAAATTTTGAAGTTTAACTAAGATGGACTAAAAACAAAAATAAAAAAATAAATAATAATAATCGAGTTGTTTTGTAGCTGGTGAGTTTCATTAAAAACCTTTTAAAAAAATTAGATAACTAAGAAAAATAGTTATTATCACATCCATCAGTGGAACCTCCCCCATGAATTTTAACGAGGCAGTTTGCGTCATACACCCCTGCCTAATAGTCAAGAATTCTCGTGTATGTCTGCCAGATTAATGTGCCAGTTGTACAAGTTTTTTTTTACATTCAAGACGATCTTCTGTAAATATGAGAAAATTTAAATAAAGCTCAGTAATTCTAGCATAAATATCTATGTCTAAGAAACTGTTGTATCTGTAACTAGATAATAAATGGTATGTGCTCACCTGAGGGTTAGCCTTACACATTTTGTATGAAGATACTTTATAAATACCCTAGGATTAATTTTAGGGGTCTTATTGTGTCTAATTGTGATAAAAAGGTTTTGGCAACACATCTGCTGAAACTCTTTAATAAATCACAACTTAATGTTGTGTACATGCTAAAAGGAAAATATGGGCTGCAATTTTTTTTGTGGTGTGTAGCCTGCAAGGACCCTTTTAACGTCTCTGTTTTGTCTGTATATTAGTATTTTTATGATTTTGTTGTTTCAGGTTTACTGTTGGTGCAATACCGAGAAAAAAATTTCCTGACATCTCAAAATCTGCTTCACTACTCAGGAGTCAGGTAAACTTCCTAAAATCATAAATCATTATCCATTTTTCTATGTCTCAAATAATTAAGTTGTACCTTACTTATCTTTGATTAATTCTTAGACTGTGATTTACCAAACTAATTTTTCTTTTAAGTAATAATTTTAATATTTTTGGCGACACATTGAGACATATCTAAGATAGTGTTGCGAGACATTTTCAATAATGAGAATATCAAACAACAGCATTTATAACATTATTTGTAATAATTGTAAGGAAAACACACATAGTATAAGTACAGTCAATCAGACGCCAAAAAGCAGGCTGTAAAAAGCCAAACTTTTCAATTGGCGGAATGCCACCTCAGGTGTTGAAAAACTGCCATTGTTTTTCTTTTTCAGTGTTAGCCTGTTTTCACCATGAAGTAAATAGTTGAACTAAAATCAATTTTTTAACGCATTCAGCCACTCAACAATTTTTTTTTTGCACTTGTGGCGTTCCATCAAGGTTGAATACTAGGCTTTTCATTAGGGTATCTACACCTAGTTCAACGTGTAAAAAATCAGGACTACCATATCTTTTGCAAATTAAAATGTAAAGTTGGATTGGACTGAAATACAATAGGGCAGGGGTACTCACTACGTGGCCCTCAGTACAATATTGTGTGGCCCTCGACCGAACGTAAAACTCGTGATATTTTCCCCGTTATCTTACGTTGCTAGAAAATAAATTAAGTGCCTAATAAATCACAATAAATAAATTGTTCAAAGCTAATCCTGATCATATTTGCTTGAACCTACACAAGTAAATCAACTTTTAGTTGAATGAATTTCATTAAGAACAAAAATAGGTCCTGCCTAACACATGAAATCCTTTAGCACCTACTAAGAATAGCAGTGTCCAAAGAACCAGCGGACATTTATCATGGCCACCCTAAGGTTAGGCGCACACTGGAGACAAAACAGTCTGCAAACAGCCCACAGACATTCTGCAGACTTTTTTTTCTCCAGTGTGCGCCTAGCCTAAGAAAACATGTTTTTATTGTTTTTCATAACTATTGATTAAGTTACATAGATTATTGTAGATTGTAAGTAATATTGCATAATGGCTGTTTACTGATCTTAATTACAATGATTAGGAGAACAACTTTTATTATATTACATTTACTATTGTTAAGTTACTATTTCAGTTTTTTTTTTAATTATAAACATCTACTTGTGTTATAGTTTTGTCAACGAGCTACACTGTAGTTTTACTTTATTTTATGACAAAGTGTTAAAATCAAATTTCACATAATAGATGCATAAAAACGCTGTTTTTAGAAGTCATATTTTAAAAAATTTTCGGGAGAGGACCCCCCTCCCAGAATGTGACCCCCCATACTATTACCCCACCCCAAGCTTCATTGCAAGATCCAGCGGCCCTTAGAAATCTTCAGATTCTGAAATTTGGCTCTTTATGCAATCCTGGTGAGAACCCCTGCAATAGGGGTCCCATCACTGACTATTTGTTCCAGGTTATAACTTTTGGGAATCTGGTAACCCTAATTTAAGAACACTTATGTTGTGTTCAAAACAGTAGTTAGCTCCAGTTTCTTAAATATACTTATTATCTTGAAATTTTTTTAAAAACCTTATGTCCCGCTGGTAACGACAAGGAATATTTCACACAAACACATTTGTATAATTAGTGCTAATGGGTGTATATCATTAAAATTTAATTTAGGAGATATAATAAATACTAAAGAAAATTCAAATCAGCATGGCGTCGAGTTACAGGTTTTAGTGCTGACTGACTGTTCTACAGTTAGTAACAAGATAACAAGTAAACTATTAAACCAGCAAAAATTAAAAAAAATCTGTGTCAACTAATTAACAAGCTAAAAATTTCAAGATAAAAAGAACTTTTTATAGACTACGTTTTTAAATTTTCTTAAAACGTCCCATCGATATATTTGAAATAATATAATCGATATATTTCCAGTTTTGCTGTCATTTAATGTTTATCTCTTATTTATAAAAATCATAAATTTGAAACCTGTCAAAATGAAGATTGTAAATATTATGGGATATGACAAAACAAATAAAATAACTTGCGGATTTTTTCCAAACTTACTTTTCATTCAGCAAATTTGCTGAAAACAAATTAAATTCTGCTAAAAAATGACTAAAAGTATTAAAATAATGCATTGTCATCGTGTTCTGAGCTGTTCTGAAAGTTTCAAATATCTAGCTACTCGGGATGTTAGTTAAAATTTGATTGCAAGATTTATATCGGACAAACAAACAAGAAACCAAGTTAATAAAAACGTAGTAAAAATTATATGTTAGCATAGTAATATGTTAGCAAAATATCTAACTCAAATTAAACAAAAGCATTATTATTTAGCAATTAGAATAATAACTAAAACAATTTAAATAACCATTGGGGAAAAACCAATTACAAGTAACATATGAAACTATAATGCTAAGTTATCTTTATGTTGTATATGATGTAAAACATAACCATTACATTTAGTCTTGATAGTTTCAAAATTCTCAAAAACACAAGACACTTAGACTCTGACACTCCGACACTCTTTTCTTCATGTCTTGGGCAGAACCCTTTTACAATGGTCCAGCTGTTGGCGTATGTATCCACACAAGAACCCAGCTTTTTTTTTTTTTTTTTTTTTTTTTTTTTTAAATATTCACTTTTAATAATTTCATTTGGTATTATTTAAACTTGCTACAGAGGTATTTTCCTAAATTGGAAGACATGTTGAATGGTTTAAGATTCTCACCTGACGTCGGTAGTACACATTACTGTATTTAATTCTTACCTTGGACCTGAATGTAAGGTTCTAATTTCTCCTAAAAAAAAAAACAAAAAACAAAAAACTGGTTTAAGTACCCATTAAACTGACTGATCAAATGTAAGATTAAAATAAATATACTCAGGGTACCAGGTGTCGTAAATCAAATAAACTTTTTCATGGAAATTAAGGTGTCAGCAATTTAATTGGTTGTACGGAGGCTTAACTCAACTGATTTCATTGTGTAGAGTGTAGAGGATGAAGTAGATCCAAAATTCCTTATAATTTACTTTTAAAACTTATTAAGGCAGTACTACTTCTCTACATTAAACAAGGTTTTTCATTATATATAAAGGTTCCCCATATCGAGGTTTCACTATAATGTTAAATTTTAATTTAAATCAAATTATAATTACTATTTACAAAGGGAGACAGTCAGAGAAAAATAGACTTCTGCGCCGGGATTCGAACCACGGACCTCCCCCTCATGACTGTCTCCCTTTGTAAATAGTAATTATAATTTGATTTAAATTAAAATTTAAACGTTCCGTAGTATGAGTGACTGTCTCCCTTTGTAAATAGTAATTATAATTTGATTTAAATTAAAATTTAAACGTTCCGTAGTATGAGTACTACCAAAAACTTAAAAATTGAATTTAAAATGTTAAATTGATTAGTTTAGTAATGTAATTTAAAGTATTATAAGTAAATTATATGTTTATATCTGTTATTTATTATTTAATTTTGTCTTTAGGGATGACACATGGAAAAAAAATGATCATAATAATTTAATTGGCTATATTTTGCCCAGTCTTGGGTACCATCAGCCCTTCTGTTTGTAATTTAAGATTTTCTTGTAGTGGGTTTTGTCTAAATACGTTTGCATCAAATTTGATGAAGGAGTGAAAGAGTAACTATTAGTTATGTTTACATAACTTATAGGTTTAACAATTACTCTTTTTTAGTAACTGTTGAACAATTGAGTTATGTAAACGTAATGTTAATTTGTAGGCATAAGGCAAAATTTATTCCTAATGATGCCCAGGACTAGGGGAAAATAAAGCCAAATAAGTATAACTATTTTTTTTTTTTATCATCCCTAAAGACCAAGTGAAGAAAAAAAAAATTAAGGGATTATCTAGAGAACTGACAATAAGTTATTAATTATTTTAATATATGATAACTATGTGGATTATATATTGACATAGTAGATTATATATCATACAAAGCAGTGGCGGCGCGTCCTTAAGGGCAGGTGGGGCTAAGCCCCACCAACTTATCGAGAAAAAAANATACTCGGAGTCGAACTTGGGGGTCCCGAACCTGGGGTACCCTCTCAGCATAGGTCACCTTCGACGGATGCCTCCCGACTGACTCGCACCACGCTGTCTCGTCCGCATCTCCCCACACCTGTTGACGTCACTTCCGGGACGTGTCTTCAACTTCTCCAAGTATTTTCCTACTTTTCTTTCAGATGATCCAAATCTTCCCTATACATGCAGATTCGGACTAGACTCGTTCATTTCCATAAAAATAAGCCTCCTGCCATCCTGGGGGACTTCAAGTTTCTAGTAAACTCAATTTAAGCTAAAGCCTAGGCTGGGGTTCCGAGACTATACGGTCGAGATGGTCTGGGTTCCGAGACAATCTGACTCGGATTGGTCTGACGTCACATCCGGTTTGGAGTAACCGCCAAATTTAAATATGCACTATCTCTATTGATAAGAGATCGAGGGCCTCTATGAATGAGGATCCTCTTAATATATATATAGTTTTAGTGTTCATAGAGTACAATCGTATGTAGTATGTAGATCCAGATTGTTTAAAATAAGCAGTAGAAAAGCATAGCATATAGCGAGAATTCTCGCTGGGGTAGGAGGCCAAGGTTATTAGCGAGGCAAACCGGGCTGAATGTTAATACCCAAGGTTATGCCCGAGCGCTGGGCCAAGGGGTAAGGCATGTTGAACACGGAACATCCCTAGAATCGCGGAGGGTCATGGAGGTATCAAGGCCTCCAGGGCGCAGCCCGAAGCCTAGAGCCCAGAGATGTGACTCATTTCTTAACATTAACAACTGAGGATTCGAGTTTCTTCGACAATTTCGTTAAGTCGCTCGGGTGTGTGACGTCACTCGTCGTCGTAAGATCTACCAATATACATTTTTACTGGGCACGAAAACTAGTTTATATTTCTCTCTACTAGATAGCAGTGGTAGGATAGATCAAATATATTATATACTTTTTCCATTATTTGGCGATTATAAATTAAATAAATGATCTTTTTATTATAAAATATATTGGGCAAACAACTTCTGATGCTAAATTAAAAAAAATACTGCAAATTATAAAAAGATAAAACAGTCTAACTGAAGTTTGTGTAACGTAAGTTCTCGATAATATTTGACGCATTTCTTGGGTATATAGTTAATATTTTCTTTCAATCAATTAATTACACAATTCCACTGTACTGAATTTTAATCATGGTGTCAAATAAGCATGTATTGGCTGTTTTTCCAATAATAAAGATTTAATCGTAACCTCACAACCTGACGAAAAGCATTAGGACCTACTTGTGTGTAACGTGGACGACCAGCGTACGACACGATCTCCCTAGAATGTGTATTCGCGGCAATTTTAATCATTTTAAATTTAGCTAAGTAAACATGATGCGACGTACATTTTTTTACACTTTGTGTCAAGCGTTGTAATAACTATCTTTGAATTTGTAATCATAAAAGTATGACGGTATCGTGATCTTACTGCACGCTCGTAGACGCTCGGGAAATGATTACAAACAATAGGTGTGCAGCATTGCATCATACTCTTCCCCTGCATGCCCCCCCCCCTCCCCCCCCCTATGGATGGGCTTGACTAGCCCACCCTGTTAAATAGGTCACGCGCCACCACTGATACAAAGTTATCATTGATATATGATAACTATGTATGATTATATATTATATTGACTGTGAGTTAGATAAAAAGTGAGGATAGTGAGAATCAGTCAAAATCAATATTATGGGTTTATCTAATATTTAAAAAAAATTTGTTTCTTTCTTCAATATATAAACAAGAATGGTGATAACATGATGATCAATCCACTATTATTTTGATTTTTACTTGTAAATGATTCTCAATATGCTTAATTTTTATATTTGTTGAATTTTATTTATCTGTTAATTAATTTATTTTTCTTTTTTTTTGTTTCAGATGAAGAAAAATTGAAATTAAAATACAAGGAACAGTTTCTTTATGGGTTCCATTTAAATGGAGATGGAAGCAGAAAAGGACAAACAAATATTCTATGAATCGTTGAATAGCATGTTGCATCACTTTGAACTCTGCAAGCAAACTGTGCAGTGCATGTATCAATAAACCAGTCTTTGAAAAATGCACATCTTACAGCGGTGAACATTGGGTCTCTTTCCTTAACTCTAACAGGAGAAAGAAACAAACTGCTAGGTTTGCTGGATTCACTTACCTATTCTTATCATGAACTATCTTGCTCAGGACTTGGAGATCTGACATGCTGTCTTAAAGTACTTTATGTACCCGCATCTCTCTTACAAGATGTCCATGAAGCTGACCACCTATACCAAACATGATATGAATCTTTAAGCGCTGCCTTTGACAACCCTAAATCCTTTAACAACAAATACATGCTCTTATAATTGTGGATCTATAGCACATCTGAACAGTATGGCAGCAGAGCAAACATCTTCATACTTATTTAACTTGTATTGTTATACTTGGGTATGTTAACTTCCCATGGCACAGTTAACTCAACAATGAGAACCAGCTTAAGCTTCCTGGACTGAACAGTCAAATTTGGATAAATGGAATAACCATTACCTCAAGGGGAAATTCATTGTGTCTATTGCCAGTATCCATAACTATTTACCTAGTATTCAATATTTTTAACAATGGATGGCAATAGAGCTAAATAAGCTTCGCGGACATACCTTGTCCCAACACTCATGGTCCCTAGCTACTCTATACAAATTTTCTCCAACTCTACTACTATTTCTTCTCTCCATCTTAACATGAGTCTTCCTTTCCTTCTTTTATTTCCTCTGGGGATCCATTCCGTTACTATTCTGGCCCATCTGTTACTCTCCAATCTAGCAAGGTGACCTGCCCATCTCCACTTGGAGTGGTGAGCTTCTTTCAGTAAGTTCTTCAGCCTAGTTGTTTTTACTATTTCTTTGTTACTTATCCCGTCCATATTTTTTATGTTACACATGCTCCTTGCCATACTCATTTTCGTTGCTATTAGCTTATTACTCATCTTCTCTGAGAGAGACCACGTTTGGGCACCATACAAAATAGTTGGGTATACACAAGGCTTTACAACATGAGTTTTACATTTCCATTATTTAACAATGCAAATTTTTCTCTTTTTTCTGTAGATAAATCACTATCTAATACATCATAGAAAGAGTCATCATCTTCTCTAAACACATGTTTTTCCAACAAAACCTCCATTATATACTTCCAATTATCAAAGACAGTTTCATCAAATTAATAGAACTTATTGTTGACATGAATTTTCTCAAAAAACGAAAAAGTTTTTTATGACAGATGAATCATCAATTTTTTTAAAATTTAAAATTCTAATTTTCTTCCAATCTTGTGAGGCACTAGATTATAAGCTCTGCTACCATTGTTGTAATAATCCACAGAAGATAACCTTAAGTTTCACTTTATATTTAAAGTAGCAAATTATAATAAATTAAATTACGATCAATATACAAAGAAGACTTACATTGATGCCTGGCTGTCATATGTGACTTACTGAAAGGTTACTGTGGCTAAAGGATTGTCATGTCGGACTCTAGATTTTAAGGTAACTGTCAGAAGGGCCGACTAACTTTTGTGAGTTCAAACTAATTCAAGTGAGGGGTTGAAGTAAGACATGATTTGTGGGAAGGTGGAGTGATAAAGCCACGACACCAGACCAGCACAAGCTCTTTGGGTACAGCTGATAGACAGCTGCGACACCGATCCAGTGATGGGTACAGCAAGGAGGAAGGTGATAGAATGATCTCTTCACTTTTGCACATCCTGACTTGTTGGTGTTATAGGTTTTCATTGGGATTTTTCCTCTTTACAATAGCCTAATTGATTAAAGTGCCTCTTCACCGTATATCCATTGTCAAGTTCCATTAAATATAGTGGACATTGCCCAGTCGTAAAAGAATTTATTAAAATTAGGCTGTTTTACCTTATTGTTTTTTGTGGCTGGTGGGCGCATTAGGTCTAGTCTTGTTCTAAGGTTCCGCCCCAATAAATTTTCTGCCAGTGATTTCCCATTCGCTGCTGGTGTTACTCGGTACCGCAAAAGAAACCGATGCAGTTTTTCATGTAGGTTCTCCTATCATGGTTTTCAATTTTTGTTGCAAGGTTTGGCAGTAGCGCTCGGCTGGGTCATTTTTGTAGCAGGATGTCCTGGAGCAATGAAATGTTGAGGCGTTCCATTACGATGACAAAACTGGCAAAATTCTGTAGATTTAAAAATAGCAGTATTTTCACTGACTAAGATTTCTGTTAAGCCATGTCTACTAAAAATTTCTCGTGACAGACTGATTGATATTTGAGATGTTGAAATAAATGATGGTTTAGAAATTGTCCTGCATAGTCTATGTGGACGCGCTGTGGTAGGATTACTTTTTACCATAATACATTTAGTACAAGCTTTAACTGGACTCCCAATGTCAGAATCAATACCCTTCCAGTAGCAGTGGCAAGTTGAAAAAATTGTCTAATCTTTGGGAATAATTATCGAATTTCTCATTATCTGGTTGATATGGTTTCAAAGGTTAACGATTGGGTTTGAAGTAAAAGCAAGAGTTTGGATGTGATATTACTAGTTTGAATAGCATTTTGTAATTGAAAAGCTGTTACTAGTCCATTAATTGAATTTATAAGATCGTTTAATTCAGTCATATTTGTACTTAGGTGTGTGTTGACTTAAATACTGACTCTTGCTCTCGATATATTGATTCTTGTTTATCCTCGTCACCAATTATTGTGACTGGTGAATGTTAATAAATTAGACAACACACCACTTAACATACTCTTCAAATAACTATGTATTAGTTGAATATTATAATAGGTTAAACAAGTGCATGTGTGTATATATATAATGTCTATACATTCACAGCATGATTTTAGTCTCATGTTATTGACTCAACTGCCCAGATTTGGCGGGCCGAACCAGTGTTGCCAGAGTTGTATACAATAAAGTGTATAAATTAATTATATACATACAAGCATTGCAAGGCCATTCAGGCGTTTGCATGTCATCGAATTCCTAAGATAAGTTTTTAGCAGCGAAGTGTTTAAAATGATTTTTCAGCTGTTGCAGTAGTAACAGGCAGAACAGATAAAATTCTCAATAGACTTCTCACATTTGGGAACGCTTCACTCTCTTCCCATTGGTCCAAAGCATGGAAAATGTCTCCTTTTGGTTCTCCACATTCTTGTTGCCTCCTTCGCCACAGTTTTACTTCACTTAAGAAGTTGACTTCATTAATACAGCCAAGCATTGACTCGTACATTTTAAATAGGGTACGGTTGCTTTTCTTATTTAATCTTGGCTGTTTCAATCGAAACTACTCAGTATTCCATTTTTTAGAAATCATGAGTCTATATGGTTAAATAAGTTCATCCAAATATGGAATAAATGTATGGGGTAGTTTGATTTGTCCCTGGTCTTCTAAGCTTCGTTATTTGTGGGTCAATTAAGGGTAATAGATTAAGAAATTCAACTAAGGTAAATCTTTAAATTTGGCTATATTTCACCCCTCTCCGTGGCATATTCAAGCTTTATCTTCAGACGTTAGGGAATGTTTGAAAATTTTAAAAAAGGAGAACAATTTTTTGACCACATAATGGCTCCATCATATCATCTTCATCGTTTCGTTAACAGGATAAAACAATAAAAACTAGGACGAAAACAGATAAAAATGTGCACAAAACGTGGTAAAGATTTTGACTAGAAGTAACCTAAGGAAACCTTCCGTTTTATCAATTATTTTATATCGAGAAAGAAAAAGGAAGTCTTTTATATAATTTATTTCTTGAATTTGAGTTCTCTGGTTACGTATTTTTACTAGAAATATCGCATAATTATTTATTTTAATTATTATAAGGGTTATAGATATATATTGAGGAGTGATACAAGTATAACTAATTTGGCGGGATATTTGATTTGTAATCACTATTTGAAATTTAACACGGCTGAATAATATTTTTTTAAATCAAATCAAATTATAATTATTATTAACACTGGGAGACAGACAGAGAAAAATAGACTCCAGAGCCGGGACTTGAACCACGGGCCTCTAATTAATATAAATAATATTTATTTGTTGGAATCTTTGATAGAATTTTCTGTCATGGCCATGAATGCTGCTTCTAGATATTTCCTTTTTAATTCATTTTTCTGTACCTAGTATTTTAACATTAAGTTTGTCGATTTACTAGTTTTCATTAGAAGTATGATTGACAATAGCTGTTGTCCCATTTTTAGCTTTTTGTCATACATGATGTTGTTTAATGGTTGGGTTTCTTTGGAGAAATCTCTTCATCCAGGTTCTTCCAGGTTTGCCATCTTTTAAAGGGTTTGCACGTTTTTCTTCTTTCAAAAACTCCTCTGTACTGACAAAGAGCTCATTTGCCGTCTCTGGAAAACCTGCTTTTGCCATTTTCTCTACCCACTTGCATATTTTTGCCTCTTCTTCTTGGGTTAGAATGGGAGGAGGTCCCATTTTCCTCCTAATCGGAAACTTACCCTCTACTTTATATTTTAATGTCGTTCTTGGGACATGAAATTTTCTTGTAGCTGCTCGGATCGGTGTTTTGTGTAGCCGAACATCCTCAATTGCAGCTATCATTGAAACTTCATTGTAATTGAGAAATGAGCCTTTAGTTCCAGGCATTTTTTATTTGTATGTGCTTGTACACGAGACCTGGAAAAGAAACTGCAGCATAATTATGAACATCATCAACCCAATTTTTCTTAATTTAATTTGCAAAAACATGATATATTGTAGGTATTTATTAGAAAATGATTGATCAAAAGTTTACCGCAGCGCTTACTAGTAATTGACCATGGAGTCAACTACTAAAATGAAGATCGCTTTACGAGTGTACATCAGTTATACTTTTTTTCTACAAATGACAACCATATTAATATATAGCAAGCAGTGAATGAATCAAAACCAAACATTTCAAAACATTCAAAACCATCCTGGTCAATCTCTAGATCTATTATAAAGAATAAGATTCAGTAATTGATCACCCCCTCACAAGCCAAAAAAAGTTTTTATAGAAAGAAAACTTAATTCACAATGCTAATTATACATAAAGTATATGCCAAAACCTTACCGACACAAACAAGAAATTCAAGGAAATCTACAAAACTACACTCATGCTCAATCAAAAGTTGCGATGTTCTCCTCAAATCTGGTAGATAGCAGCACCTATACATTGTTTTTTATTTCATCACTCCACAACTCAACAAATTCTTATTATTTAAAATTATGTGAATAATGGTCAACTTCTGGAACAGGGTCAACTATTGGTACCTCTACCTTACATATTGTCATGTTAAAAAATAACATAAACTTTAGGTTTCCATTTTTTAAAAACTTGCACGATTTTAACGAAAGTTACTTTTCGAGCTATTAATGATGCAACCAGTTCATAAAGAGTTTCTCCACAGTATGTAAAAAATAACGAACATTTATCTACATCCTCCGTGACCTGATTAGCATTTAAATAAAATTTGATTCTATCTTTATATGTTTTCCAACTGCTCCCTTCTCGAAATTCTTCAAATGCTCTTCTCTGTCCTGCCTTTGAATTTTCACCCATTTTAAAATACTCTTTATATCCCTGTCGCCAATGTAATAAAACTGTAGACTCTTTAGAATACTTGCTATAAACACTTTAATACATATCATAGAACCAGAAGATTAATAGAATAATAGAAACAGTCATATTAAAACTATTTTAAGTACCGTTGTTATACTGGATGCATATTGAAGGCCATTTTTAAATATTTATCTTAAAAATTTAATAGGGGTTGCTCAGGCCACATTTAGTGTCAAATCGAGTGCATGATATTTGAAGCTATTGACTTTAACTATCATTTCCTCTGTATCGAGATCTTCTGTATAAAAATTCGCTAGCTCCGTTGCACGAATCTTTTCTTCATGTTTGTCATTGCTTGCAGTTGTCAAAAATAACTAGTTAATAGCCAGTAAGGCACAAAACCTGCTAAGTGAACTTAGGATCTAATCTAATATTTGAAGAAGCATTATTTGAAACCTTTGGTTTTCGTTCAAAACTTTTATCTTTTTACAGATTTTTTTTTCGCTTAGGCGTCTCTTGTTGTAGCTCTTTTTTCAATGAATATTGTCATTTCTTATAAACTTCTGTAGCATAAAAATCAATGGGAATATCACCGATTAAGTGTTTACTTTTCATAAGAGTTAATTGTTTGATGAAGGCTTTCACTTACTATTGATTTTTCCTCTCCTGACCAAAATAGGTCCTGTAAATTTGTTTGTTGGAAACCTCTTACAAATTGTTTGAATGCAATACAAATTAAACAAGAATAAAGGTAAGTAGCTTACAACATGTAATGAATGACAAAGTTTTATTAATATTATGCTACATCCGCAATACAATGTAGACAAAACAATAAAGACTAAATTCATTATATTTTACATTCAAATAACAACTATAAATTATAGCTTAAAATAGTGTAAATTAATTCAAAGCCAGGAAATAAATCCAAATAAAAATAACAGAGAGAACATAATGTGTGGCAAAACATACCAGGTTTCAAGTTCAGAAACAGTAATTTTAATAAAACTTTGGATGGTATTACAAAAAAAATTGAGATAAACTTTAAAAAATAATAGTAAGCTAAATACCATTTATGAGCTATTAAGTGATTTTAAAAACTGAAGGATACATGAAGTCGGATTATATGATTACGAATTCAACATAAAAACACGAATTTAACATAAAAATAATGGACAATTAAAAACTTCATAATTAAAAGAAGAAGATTTAGACCGGTTACCATGTTTACCATAGGTAAAACTTGTTGAAAAATATATTATTTACAAATCAAGTGAGGTTAAAATTAGCCTACTAAAATTAAATAATGATCATCTGAAATATTTAAGTTTAGAATTGATTATAGCCTATAATTCTTAACAGATATTAAAAATATGTGACGTTTTTAACAGTAAAGAACTACATATTTAAGGCAATTCCAGAAAAAATGTATCATTCCCCTTTAAGTGCATCGGGGTAGGAACCCAAATCCAGTTCATAGAATGAAATTGCATGCTTTATATCAGAAAACTTACTAATTTTCTCATCAATACAGGAAGGTAATATGTTTTGAAGAGAAAATATTGTTTTCTTGCGGTTCAAAAATCTTTCCTGAAGAGATAATTTGAAATCATCTATATAAAGAATAAAAACAGCTCTCCTGTAGTATTCTTCTGGTGACGGGAAAGGGACATTATTCATCTTCATTTGATATCCGCAAAACCGTGGTGTTTTTTCTTGAGCACCGAGTTCTGCAGAAATTGTTTTGACTTCAATGTAAATCCCTCCAAATTTTTCATTCGAAGCTTCTCTCATATTTTTTAAAAGGGCTGAGGCATGTTCAACTTTTTCAATAGCATTTACTAAATCTATACTTTTTGGAACGAAGTTCCTTATGGCACGTTCTGGAGCCCGGGAGTGAATCCGAAAAAAACGACCAAAATCACCGTCACAAAATCACCGTAATGAAATCACCGTCACGCAAAATCCGTCATGAAATATCTACCGATAACTACTAACTTGAGTAAAAGATCACCGAGTTAGTTGAAATTTGGTACATATGTTCATTTTACCAATGCCCAGGCTGAGTTCGTTGGAAAACGTTATCCGCCCAAGCGTTTACGCGCAACGCTCGTGTAAACGTAAAGATCAAAAAGACGGTAAAAATGTTATTAATGAACCCTGTTACTTGACTTGTTTTGTTTATTTTTGTTATATGTCAAATGTCACTTTGATTTTTTAAATATAAAAAAATAATTATTTTCTTTTCGTTTTCATGTATTAGGAGCAGGGGAAATCAAGGAAGAGGAGTTTGTCACACTAAAGTGGCAAGATATTATCTCCTTTGTGACCCAAACAAGTAAGTTCGAGGGTAATTCTATAGTGGTTCGATAGGTGTGAGTTACTGGGGTTGGCAAAAAGGACCTGAATGTGGTCTACTTGCTAGGCCTGGCCTCCCCGCCATAGTAAGGGGGCGCGCCCCCTTACTACTACAACTATGATTTTCTTTTAATTTTGCCTTAACTCAGCTAGGTACACACAGTTCGTTACTTTTAACTATGTTTTTCTAACTCCGCTGTGTATAAGTAGTTAGCAATGTATACGTAATTAGCAGTGTGATTTTATAATTTATATTTAATGAAAAATGTAAGGAACTTCGTTCCTACCGGGTGTCCCGCGACACCACACGTATTTTTTCTTTTTAAGTATTCAGACAGATCATACGAATGCCCCAACAGTTTTGAAGTAATATACTTGATTCTTAATTAATAAGTTGATGGTTGCTTAAGGTGTGGTAGTGATATAAAAAACAATTAAGTTCTCATTAAGAGACGTTTCGACCCTAATTTAAAGGTCATTATCAATCTTCTTTAATCATTCTAAAATAAATTACAATATAATAAGTTAATTAATAATGTATAACAATTTATAAATTTTAAAACACAATTCTAACCAATCACAATACATAACAATTAATGTCAGAATTAATGAATGTTATTTAACTTACAAAAATTATGTCTTTATGGAGTCAATTATATAATTTAAAATCTGTCTTATTATATAATTGACTCCATAAAGACATCATTTTTGTAAGTTAAATAACATTCATTAATTCTGACATTAATTGTTATGTATTGTGATTGGTTAGAATTGTGTTTTAAAATTTATAAATTGTTATACATTATTAATTAACTTATTATATTGTAATTTATTTTAGAATGATTAAAGAAGATTGATAATGACCTTTAAATTAGGGTCCAAACGTCTCTTAATGAGGACTTAATTGTTTTTTATATCACTACCACACCTTAAGCAACCATCAACTTATTAATTAAGAATCAACAAAGTTAAAGAGGTGTAAACTTTCAACGTTTTTAAGTAATATACTTACAAACTAAACACTAAAATTAGAAATGGAGTGCAGGAGGCTATTTGATTTACTTATGTAGTAATTTTCAGTGGTATTTTTATGTTAATTTTCTCTTTTTCTTAAATTTTTTAAGAGGAGCAAGTTGCTTTTTTCACAACTCTAAATTCATCTGGAGTGGAGACGTTGTTTATAATAGTCATGAGATCTTCTGTCTTCTGTTCTCATTATTCAAAACCAACGGTATCGGTTGATCTCCCGGTGCGGATTGTTGGGATCTCCTTCCCCGCTTTGAAATTTTTATCTTATCGTACTCCTCATCTGCCTAACCATACCGGTATTGGATGATGTCACGTTGTCCTTTTTCAAATTAAAGGAATTTGATTTTTAACCAATTTATTATGTTGCCATTTTCGTATTTCTTTCTGTTAGAAATTGTGATCCTGACAAGTTCTTTAAGATCTAGGAAATCGCTGTAAATTAATTCCCGTGTATTATATTATATGACTTCTTTCCCTTCCTTGACCTCGCCATTTGGAATACATTTTGCATCTCATGCAAATTTCGACAAGCCTATTTGCCTTTTTAATTGCTCTGTGCATAGAATCCACTTCCATGGAAGTATGCCCAGTTTCCAAAATCCGACGTTTACCATTAAGTTGGGTCCAAAAATAACAGTGAGCATCGTTGGGTTAATCTGCCACGTAAATTATCTTTCGCGAATAATAGAGGAGACTAGCAGAAGATGACGTTATTTGTAGTACACTTGGCAAATCGTAGGTTATACTTCTACAATTTTTTTCTGTTGAAGCCTTCTTCTTGTCCTTGTCCTTTTCAATTATTGACTGTTTTTTTAGAATACTTTTGTGAAATATTAAGGCTAGAATCGAAGTACAAATGCTTTGTAGGTTTTCTTGTGTAGTGGATTTCGACTGTTTGGAAACTCTTAAGGTATGCGTTCACTCTATCTTTGGGGGTTTTGGTTCCTGACGGGTTAAGTGCTCTTCTGTCGTATCCACCGTACTGACCAAATTCTTTAATTCCCTTAAACGCTTCTAAGACAGGAGCACTAGAAATACACTACGTTTTCTAGAAAAATTTGTTACACACCTGGATCCTTTGACCATCCTTAGAAAAATAATACTTGTTAGACCTTGCCCTCAGAGTAGCACCAGATTCCTTCCTTGGTCTTCTACGCTCAGGAGGGTTTGACTTAACATAAAGTAAGATAAAATCCCTTTGCCTTTCATAAGAAGATTTCCAGTACAAAGAATAAAGAGGAAAGCTTGTTCCTGCCATCATCTGAGAATATATGATTGCATTTATGATAGCAATTGGAGCAGTCTACCGATTTAGGCAACTTTGCAGACATCCTTCCTTTGGTGCTGTAGCAGTCCGGACCCATCTTCATCTTTAATCTGGCGATGTGGCCGGCCCAGTTCCATTTTCTTTCGATAACACTTGCTGCGATGTCTTTTAATCCTGTTTGCTTCCTTATCCACTCGTTTGATTTTCTATCCTTTCTATGTATTTTCAGCATACTTCTCTCCATGCTGCGCTGTGCAACTCTGATTTTCTGTATATTTTTCTTAGAGAGGACCCACACTTCGCAACTGTATATCATTATTGGGAAGACACATGTGTTCCACAGTTTACGTTTTAGTTTCATATCTACATTAGATCTGAATAAATGTCTATATTTGTTGTAGCAATGCCACGCTAATATAATTCTTCTTTCTATTTCTTTATTTTCATTTTCTTTATTTATTAGATGGCCTAGATAGATGAAACTGTTCACATTTTCTATTATTTCTTCGCCTACGTTTAGATCTTCGTTCTTTAAGTTAAATGTCATCACCTTTGTTTTCTCAAAATTTATTTCTAGCCCTACAGATTCTGCTTTTTCTCTCAGTTCTTTTATCATTTCTTTTGCTTCAAACAGGTTCTTCGCTATGATTCCGATATCATCTGCAAATGCTAAATAGTTAAGCCACATACCATTTACTTTTATGCCTTTTCCTTCCCAGTTTAATTGGTTTTTTACTTTTTCAAGGACACTGATGAATATTTTAGCTGATGGGACGTCCCCTTGTCGGGTTCCTCTTCTTATAGGTATAGAACGTTTATTATTTCTTATTTAATCTTATTTATCTCTATTGTAAGTCAGGGCTAAGTCTTAGTGGTCTTGGAAGTGCCTTTGAGATAGCGGAGCACTCGTTTGGCAGCAAGCCAGTGTTCGTTTCCATAGCAGGTGTTGAATTGACTGAGGTAGCTTACCGCAAACGAGATGTCCGGGTCCGGACATTTTGTGATCAGCCGAAAAAACATTATTCGATTTTGAAAATTCTATGCCGAGACAGTAATTTAGATTGCCGAGATCACGCATATCCAATTGATTAGATAACTTACTTTTAGTTAACAACGTTTTTATGCCATTTTATTACCCTAAATTGTCAAAATTAGACCCCTTAATGGACTCCGAAAATTCTACCCAACGAACTTATCCTTTCGATATTATTGTCATTTTAAAATTTGTTTGGATTTTTTAAGTGCATCCTAGGGTGAGATATCGTCTGGAGTGACACATACATATATACATTATACATACATAATATACATATGTATACATATACATACATTTATACATACATGCATACATAAAAAAGATTAAATATCAGGAATCGATTAAGAATGGTCTAAAAATGGATTTCCATGAAGAAAATTTTGAATAAAATGCATTACAAAATTTTTGAATCCGTTGCAATATCTTTATTTTCTTCGAAAATTCGATAAAAGAATATTGAGATTAAGTCGCATTCATAGATAAAATATTTTAAAAATTATCTTCGTCTTCCTCTACAACTCTACATTGTTGAAAAGAATGGTTCATTTGCAGGTTTTTGTGAAGTCATGGCTACAAGGTTGTAGATTGGTTGAAAACGAATTAGGTCAGCAAATTATTTATTGTCTGCCAAAGCTGAAGGTTGTTTATACAATTGACTCAAAGGTTCGCCACAAACGGATTTTGGCTTTCTCCGACCTATATCAAGGGTTTTGAAAGTTACCATTTTAATAAAAAATTGTGGTATAAAATATTTTTGTCATGATAGTTTTTGCGATATTGCAACCATTTTAACTTCTTCTTTTTTTTATCAGTTGTGCCTTTTCTGTAAATTAAATTTGTATAATTTTTAATTTAAGAATTTTAACCCTTTCACAACTGAACCTTTTTTTTGCTGTTTTTACTATTACAACAGTTTTAGGAAAGAGATTTGCTATCAGGATGATAAAAAAAATAATAAAAAAAAATTCTTCTTACCACAAATANTGTTTTTACTATTACAACTGTTTTAGGAAAGAGATTTGCTATCAGGATGATTAAAAAAAATAATAAAAAAAAATTCTTCTTACCACAAATAAATAATAATTAATTATTAATTAATGGGACATATATGTCCCGTTAGTAGTATTTAATGGGACACATATGTCCCATTAGTATGCTGGGACAAATATGTACACTCAGGAGAAGAAATGAAATTATATAATAAATTGTATAATAAAATATAAAATAAGTAAACTAAATACCCATAAAATATCAAACATGATAACTCATGAAACAGTTTTTACATAGGGGTATATTACAAGATATACAAATGGTTTTAGTGTGGGTTTCTGTATTAGTTTTTATTTTGCAATAGTGGCACCTCCTTCTAGTGTTGCCTTCAGCTGGTAGATGTTCACCAACATTAGCCATGGCCATTACTCGTTTTGGTTTAGGCCCTGATTTCCCACAACTTCTTCTTTTTTTCAATGTGTTATCTTTTCCTAGACGAATGAGTTGTTCAGCCAGTGGTACAAGATATTGTAAAATTGATCTTTTTTTGTTTTATTTACTTCATTATAAATAATTGAAGCATTCACCACTGAACTCATCAGAAGCCTATAAAATACTTTTCTCCACCACTTCTGTGATTTTCGGTCAAAATCATAGCTGGTAACTTTCTGATCAGCCAAATCCACGCCTCCCATATATTGGTTGTAAAACATTATTGCATCTGGACATACAATTTCTTTTTTATTTCCATCTTTCATTTTTCTTTGTATCATTCCTGTACTATTAGTATGACAATTACTTAGTAAATACACTTCTTTTGTGTCTTGCCATTTTGTTGCTAATGTATCACGATTGTTTATTTTGAAGAAGCAATCTCCTCTTGACATTTTCTTACTTTCAAATTGTGGGCCATTTTTCGTATTGGAAGCGGAGCATCAATAAGAGCTGCAGCTTCACAGGTATTTCTAGTTCAACAAATCTAGATAGCATGTGAAGAACTGAATTCCACCTAGTATGGAAGGAATTAATATTTTTTAGGCGGGGAAATGCTTCCTCTCTCTTGGCACTCCATTAATTTATTCCAGGACTCCAGGAATATTGGAAGTGTGCAACAATTTTTTATCTTATTAATTGTTGGTTGAATGACAGTAGACTCGAGGCTTTTTTCTACTTACAAATTTAATTTATGAGCTGCACAACCCATAAATTTCATTTTTCCTAAGTGTAGGGCTCCAGTGATATTCGGTGCATTATATCAGACACCACAAATAAATATTTTTTTTTTTTTTCGAGGAAATGATTCATTCATTTGCGATCTTTGTTATTGCGGCATCCAAGTTTTTCCGTAGTTGTCTCGGTCAAACAATCGCAGTCCAAAAGAGCGTTAATAAATTTTCCGTTTTGGATAAAATGACCATTTAAAGCAATATTACTGTCGTTATTGCTAGAGGTCCAACAATTTGTTGTAACACAAACTTTAGTTGCGTCGATTAACATTTTTTTAAATTTTAATTTACTCTCTTCAAATTTTGATAGCATCATAATTCCTCAGATTTTTTCCCTTGATGTTAAGGTGTATGAAGGGTTTAAATTTTTTTAATAGTTTAAACCCATAATCTTCTACTACCGAAAATGGTTGGTAATCTTTTGTAAACAAAAGCAGCATAGAATCGTCAATTTTTTAATTGCCGGGGTCATTGTCATAACACTGTACTCTGAAATTTTAGATTGGACTGGATTACTTTTAGTTGAGAGAGTTGACATGTGGAACAAAGGAAGAAGAGCTAGGGCCAGGGGGTATTAACTCGTCATATGAAAGAGAGGATAACTGGCGATTTGGAGGTGAATTTAATGGCTCATCGGGGTCTTCTTGATTCAAATTACAATTGTTAATAGAACTGGAGGGATGTCACAGATGCATTGTAGCTATTCTTTTATTTTTTACTGCATTGGTATCTAAGAGCGATAGCTGAACTCTAGGATGCCTCCGCTTCATATGTTTTTTTTTTTTTTTTTTTTTTTTTTTTTTTTTTTTTTTTTTTTTTTTTTTTTTTTT
>KZ652713.1:78080-88667 GCA_001010745.2 Gerris buenoi | reverse complement strand
TAGTATCACAAAGCATCCCGGTCTCGCCTCCTTTGTGAGTGAATCACAAAAGGAACCCACTCTTCCTGCCGGACGAAAAAAATAGCCGGGGAGAGTGGTAGCGAGACCGGTCCTAATCTAAATATTAAAAAACTAAGATTAAAATTTACCTAATCTAGTATCACAGTGTAATGTCCTAACCTAATATCACAATTACTTAATCCTAATGGTAACTAGTAGTTCCTAAGCTAAACCTAATACTAATATCACAGTTTACCAGCCACCGCCTTCCCTCCACTCTAGGTACAGTGGAAGGAAACCCGCCTGCCTACCGCGTGGAACATATATACGGGACAGGCGGTAACGGAGACCAGTACTAAATCTAGGTTAAAATTTTAATAAAACTAATTACCTAAAACTAATTAAAATAATAAATAAATAAATAAATAAAATAAGAATAGATACGATGACACCTTAAATCTCTCATTGAGAAGAATAAAATTGTGAAGCGAGAACTTAAAAATTTCTTGTAACGCCTTCGATATTTTAACGCTAAGTGCGAAGACAGCAAAAGTTCCCTTCGAATAAAAACGACCCAAATTAAACGTTAGTTCAAGTTTCGCTTTACATCTAGACTAATTCTACCCAATTCAGGTAAAACTAACAACATTCCATTTCGCCTCCAAATAATAATGACATCCTTGATAATAAAATGATAAAATAAAAATGATAATAAAAACCTCCAAATGAGAAAAACATGAGAACGTAAAAAAAACCAGACTGGCCTAATATTAAAACTATTTTAAGTAGTCTTTGATTACCTATTGTTCTCTGTAGATTAAAATAGTTTTTGTTCAACGTACCATTGTTACATTAAATCCCTTATCACCCTTAAAGAGGCAATATGTGGATATAGGTCCCTATTTAATGCTGCATATAAAAATGATTCTAATTTTATTATAAAGAATATACACATAACAATCTCTAATTGTTTAATTTTTACTTTCTCATATAAAGAGAAAGTATTGTGATGCTGCGAAAATTAGATTTTGAGATTGTGATGGATTTACACGTTTTGAGGTTCCCTGAGTCCAAAAAAGTGTTTTTTTAAAAAATGTCTGTCGTCTGTGCAGACGCCTGCAGCCAAAACTGCTGGGCCGATTTCGACGAAATTTGGCATTCATGTTCAGAAAAATCATATCCCGAGGCAAAATCGAGAAATTAATTTTAGCTATAAATTTGGGGGTGCTACCCCCCAAAAACTCTGAAAAAAACGTGTAAAAATATTATTTTTCGAAAACGGTTCCGACAATATTGATTAAAAAATTCTAAAATATAGTCCATTTAAATACAAATCTAACGATACAAGCCGTTTATCCGGGAAAAATCAATTTTTCTGAGAAAATAGCTTAAAACGCGGACAGAAAGAGCCGGGGTTCGATTCCCCGCCCGGGAGAAGTTATTTTTATGGTAGATTTTGATGAAATGTTCAGTAATAATTAAATGTACATACGAAAACTAATAAATGGGAAATACTGGGCTAAGTTTATATAACTCGTTTATGAGAAAGTTTGTCTGAGTTGTCTCGGACCGATTTTTTAAATATATTCTCATGTATAAAGTTACTTACTTACTCATACTTTGTATTATCGTCCTATTTTTTAAAAATATTATTAACAAAGAAATCTGCAGCAAAATATTCAGCGAAAGTACGGTGAATAAATCGTGGTTTACCATTAATGATCTGATAGACGATACTTGTATTTTCTTCTCCCTGTGTGACACTCAACTTCCAAAAGGTACGGTAATAAAAAAACAATACAAAAGTTTTGTCGTATATATTATACTTGTCAAAAGCAAGTTACTATTGTGTATAAACTGAAATATTTTCGTTATAAATATACAAAAATATATATATTCAGTTTACCGTTTAGATAATATAATTTTGACTACATTAAAACCCAAAAATGTATGTCCCAAACGAGGGAAAAGAAGTTACAAAATTATAAATAAATTCCAAAAAAATAAATAATACAATTTGTTTTCAAATTTTGAAATGAAAAGAATTTAAGTTACTTAAGAATTTATGTTCGTTAAAGTAAAATGGCAGCAAAAGAAATAAAATAAAATAAAATGAATAAAGCCTACACACTTTAGGCTTATCCGGATTTGGTGTATTGGGGGGATTCTGAACATTAGAATTTTGCCTGCCAATAAAGCACGTTAACCAAGAGGGCGGGAAATCACCATATAACCCAGAAAAACGTAAGAAATACGTATAAAATTTAAATTAGATATAATAAAATAGTTTGGTGGTTAAAATAAAAACTGTTTCACCTGTGGTATGATGCCTTGATAGGTTGTAGAGTTGATTGTGGAGTAGGGCGTCTAGACGACAAATTATTGGATCATGATTTCTTAATCTTTAGACGAAAACGCGTAACTGGATCGCGATCGCGTGATAACACATGGTTTTTAAATTACGACGATAAATTATACGATAAATATAACGATATTGTCCTTGCCTTGGGTATTGTATTGCCTTGGGTGTACTTCTATAATGCGTCCAAGAGGATAGGATAGGGGAGGCGAACCGTCTGCTTTTACCCTAACGAGCTGTCCGACCTGTATATATACCGCGGGATCAAACTATTTTGCTTTAACCTGTAGAGTTTGGAGATACTCACTCTCCCAACGACGCCAGAACGATTGGCTGGCTTGGGAAAGCAATTTCCATCAGGATATGCGGTTCATGGGGACTTCGTCAACATCTTCCTCAGAAAGAGTGGTTAAAAGGTCTCCTATCAAAAAATGACTGGGAGTGAGACATCTTAGTTCATCTGGAGAGGATGACTCAGGACACAGCGGGCGTGAATTTACTATGGCTTCAACACGGGTGGTAATGGTTAAAATTCTTCAAATGTCAAGACTTGATTTCCTATGACTCGGCAAGTGATATTTAACATTTTTGATGATGTAATCATTATTATCATTATTAAGTAATCATAATTAAAAAAAAATTAATGCGTTGGGTTTCAAAATAATTTTGGACTAATAGATTTTGGTTAAAAGACTTCAGAAAGACACTAACTTCGGTAAGCTTGCGGGCACCTCCTTTAAAGTTTGTAGCTTGATCACTATAAATTGAAGCCGGGACACCTCTGCGTGTGGTGAAACGATGAAGCAATTAGCAGATAAACTAGTCAAGACTTCAATATGTACCGCTTTAACAGCGAAGAAGCATACAAATAAGGCAAAATAGGCTTTGTAGTTGCGACGCAGACTTTCTTTTAGAGTGTACGGCCCAGCAAGATCGACTCCACAATGCATGAAAGCACAACCGGGTTTGACTCTGGTTGACGGTAAGTCACCCATGGGAGGAGATAAGGTTTCACTCTTGAATCGGGCACACACAACACATCTACGTACAACATGACGGAGTATACTGCGGCAATTAATTATCCAAAATTTTTGATTAAGCAAGGTTTGAAATGTCTTGGGTCCAACATGTAAATAATTAAAGTGATACTGAAGAATTATTAATCTAGTAAGGGGACTATGACTAAAGAAGAATCGGATGCTTTCGTTCAAAAGACAACTCACTATTAACTAAGCTACTACCAACTCTTATTAGATCAGCTGCAGAAGAAGGGGAAAGAAAGGGGAAAGAGACAGTACCTTAGAGGGGCATGGCCGGTTGGATTCTAAACGTCTACGTTCTAGAGGAAAATTAATGTGTTGGTCGGAACGAATGCAAAATTGAAAAGAAAAATCAACCACTTAGACGGGAATTTGGATTGCGGATATTAAATCTAAAAATAAATGAAGTTACACGCCTCAGGGGGATGAGCCGCGCTAGTAGATAAAACTGAGGCATGGTCAATCTTGACTTCGGGTAGACTAGCAAGGGCAAGCATTCTATGTTGTTTAAAGGCCTTTTCAGGCGGTAGTAAGGCCCAGGAAGGACCGGTGAACCAGGCGGGAAACGAAACAAGTGCCTCGGGTGAGATACCCCTAGAGGCAACATCACTAATATTGTTTTCGAAGGATATGTGACACCTTTGAGAGGGGTTAGTATGTTCAAGTATGGCGGTTACACGATTTAAAACAAATAATTTAAGTAGGTGAGGAGGTTTGTTAATCCAGGATAGAACGGTGGTCGAGTCGGAAAATAATAGGGTGGTATAGCAAGAAATCGGAATATAGTGCATGAAATTCTGAACTGAATGTACTAACTGAGACAGAAGCAAAGCGCCGGCTAATTCAAGACGAGGAATGGTAGGAGTCTTTGATGGAGCAACCTTAGTCTTAGCTTTTAACAAAAACATTTTAACCTGTTGATCAGTGTACTGGATTCTTAAGTAGAGGGCCGCTGATGATCTACGTAACGATCCATCGCAGTTGCCCAGAAGGTGGCATGAAATAGGAGGTGAAGGAAACAAACAGCGAGGAATCCTGAGGCGGGAGAGACTAGGAAGTTCAGTAAGACAAAGATGCCACTGAGCGGATAGAGAAGAGGGAAGAGGGTCGTCCCAACCTACTCCTGATAACCATTCATCTTTTAATAAACATTTTAGAAGAAAAATTGTAGGGGCGGTGAATCCAAGAGGGTTATAAATTTTGGCAATGGCGCAAAGGACACGTCGTTTAGTATTGAGCCAATAGTTTGGTATTGATCCAGAAATTTCTGTTTTACTTTATTTGGGTCGACTGTCTGGATACTAGTGCACCTATACACAATTAATGGCTAACCCTTGAATTTGTTAGAACAAACCTTTATGACAGCCAGCCATTGCACGTGCTCCGTCGCTACTTAGACCAACACACTTCATCCAATCAATACCGTGATCATTGATAAAATCATTGGTAAGCTTAAAAATCACCTCAGATGTGATTCTTGTCAGTAGCCTTTTAAAAAACAAAAAATGTTTCTTGTATGGTGTCTTCGTCAATATGTCTGATAAAACACATATTTGTAAAACACATCGATATTTGTGCTTTCATATACTTGCAAGGAAAAAAAAACTTTTTTTACGTTTTTTAATTTAGCAACTAGTTCTTCTTCTAAATGTTTCGCAATGTCGTCAATTCTCCGTCTAACTGTATGCATTATTTGATAATGGTATCACTGAAAATAAACTTTTTTCCTTTATTCCGCATAAATAATTTGCGACAATTTTTAAAGCGGGAAGTATTAATTTTTCTCCAGCACTATGAGTCAATATTTTCGAATCCAATTAGCTTTGCGCTTGTTGTTTTGGTGCTGTATACCACCTTTAGGGGCTTCAGTCAGAGAATCTTCAAGATCATGATGTTTAGCTTTGCTCGTACTTGGTTGATCATCATTTAAGATTATGGTTTTGTTAATTAACCATTTACCCATTTTTAAAAAAGGTCGGAGACTTTTATATTTATGGATTTTTATAGATTTTAGTGATATTTAGTGATAGATTTATAAGAAAAAAGTTTATTAACACAAAAAGTTTATAAAAAGACCAAAATCACCGCCACAAAATAACCGTCACAAAATCACCCTCACGAAATCTACTGATGACAATAACTTGAATAAAAGATGACCGAGTAAGTTAAAATTTGGTACACTTGTTCATTTTACCAATGCCCAAGCTGAGTTTGTTGAACATTATCCGCCCAAGCGTTCACGCGCAACTCTCGCGTAAACGTAAGCTTCAAAAATTTAAGGACGGTAAAAACTTTTATCGACGATATTACGGAAGTATGTTCCTTGACTTGTTTTGTTTATTTTTGTTATATGTCAAAATTTCACTTCGTTTTGTAAAGATAGAAAATATAATCACGGTTCTTGTTAAAAGTAAAATAATTGATCTGTACTGACGCTTATTTCAATATATTAGGAATATTATAATACTGCGTACTTATTTCAAGAAAAAATTTTTAGTTCATCTATGGATGAACAACCATGAGATAAACAACTTTATGTTGGTTGTTAATGAGATAAACAACTTTTATTTATTTAATTATTATTAATTTTTTTTTATTTTTTNTGACTTTGACAACACAGTTTTTTATCCATCATCAATTTATTACTCGTCAAAAAAAAACCAAAAAAAAAAAACACATTTTTTTCTTTTTTGCCGCCCTTTAAAATCTGCCGCCCTGGGCCATGGCCCGTCCGGCCCCCCTGTAAATACGGCACTGCGCGTCAGCACTTCCTCCTAGACCGTTACATCCTCTTCTTCATCATCTGAGGACTCTTTTGCCTTCTTGCTTATTTTCTTGATTTTATTTTTGGACTTGAACCATTTTGATCTTTCGTTTTAATTGACTTTAATATCTTTTGCCTTCTTTTTTTCGTTCTCTTTCCTCAGTTTCTTTTCGTATTGCCTCTTTTTCTGGTGTATCTGTGTATATTGTAGAGGTGGTTCGAGTAAATTTAATGTAGTAATGTAAATGTTTAGCAACTAAGAATATGCGACGTGACTCTGTATTGTATGCGTTTGCGCGGATTGTCCAAATCAGCCTGGACTTTGTCTGGAGTGCTTCCAGAATTTTCATTCCTATAACTGACTAAATTTTAAATAATCATATATATTTATTAGTATTAATAGTTTTTTTGTATCATATTATATGTATATATATATATGTATATGTGTATAGTGCCACGCAAGCGTGACACATAGGAACTGTTCCAACACCAGACNCTTTTCTAACTCCGCCATGTACAAGTAGTAAGCAACGTATACGTACTTAGCAGTGTAATTTTATAAATTATATTTCATGAAAATGTAAGGAAGTTCGTTCCTACCGGCTGTCCCACGACACCACACGTATTTTTATTTTAATCTAAGAAGCTCACTTCGAAAAGAAGAAAAATAAAAGTAAAATTTTCATTAAAACTTAGAGAGATGGCAGTACAAGGAAAATAAACAAAAACAGTAATAATAATATTTTAATTACCAATTTATTGACTAATCAGGAAATGACTACATTTCTACGTGACCCATCAATAACTGTGCAGCAATAAATAATGATACATTCACCACTTTATTTTCTTCTCAGAGTATAAATATCCTTATATGTCATAGCGGGACAAACAACTATAAGTAACAGGTTTTTGAGAGTATGATGATCCATATCTTACTGCAGTTCTACATATCATGGGAGGACAGCAATCTGATGGAGATTTGCACTGCAAAAATAAAAGTACAATATCAATGATTAGTACATGTATGAATGAATTCAAATGTAGTGTAAGGGAGGTTTCCTTACTTTGGGTTATTATCTACCTAGAACACTTGCCCCGAGCACAATTCTAGGGAAAGAGAAAGTGTTAGGCGCGCGTAGTCGCTTCCAGTGGACGACCGGCCTAAAGAGCATTTCAACGATATGCATCATGAAGATAAAGGGTATTCATTACTTGTACCCCGTACCTGTTTGAACCAAAATTTATAGTTCGAAAATTCATGTAAACAGTTACCTTCCCCTTGCTTTGAAGGTCAAGTGTGCAAATTTTCATCGAGATCNCGCTTTGCTGAATCTGTGCTGGTGTGATTCCAAAAAAGAGTTTGGCAAGAGTAATTATTTGATCCGATAATTCACGCTCCTGTTCTTCAGTAAATACTGGACGTCGTCCCAATTTAGGCTTGATGTATATTCGGCCGTCTCTACGTCGATCTTGAAGAGTCGCTCTTGGAATGTCAAAACTTCTTGAAACTTCCCGAACAGGACGCCCATTTTCTATAGCTGCAAGAGCTGCCTGAAGAGTCTCGGAAGTCCAAGAAGCTCTTGTTATTTTTCGTTTATAGGTCCGGGGCATCTAAAAACAAACAAAAATTTGACACAAAATTATATGGGGTAATGCCGGCCATGCCGATATTACCCACACAATGGTGGCCGGAATTACCCCTAAAGCAATCATCTAAAATCCAACGCATAGTTTAAAAATGTCTAAATATGCGTGGCTTTTGAGTAAACTGAGTAAAAGAGGGCAGAATATAGTTCATTTCTACACAATTAAACAATTTTTACAACTTACCGTTGTTGAAATATGCAGCCCTGAAAACGAACCTTCCTTACAGCACCACGTGGTTTTTTAGGAAATTCTCTGTTAAAGGGAGACTGCTTGCACTAGCACTGCCTAAGCGAGACTAACCGTCAGGTTTGACGAGACCCGTTACCAGAGACATAACCCCCTCCAAATACTTTATTTGGGTAGGAGAAACTTGACGGCCGGAATAACCCCAATGGCCGGTATTCCCCCAGTCTACCCTAAAACTTAAAAATCAAATTAAAACTTTACAAATGGGTTGTTTAATTAAAATAAGACTGTGGTATTGTTTTTAAATTTAAAAAGAAATATTAAACTTGGTGTAAAACCTTAATTATTTTATGTGGTTTTGGCGGGGAAATTCAATTTAAACTTACGAGAGTTATTTTATGTTTAATATAGCAGAATAGTACTTGTTTATGTCCCTGGAGTCAGATTTGTGGTTCATCGTGTTTTTTGTTGTGGTTATGTACACAGCTTCTAGGTATTTTCTTTTTGATTCATGTTTTTCAGAGTCAAGTATTATAGTTTTTTTCCTGGTCTATTTGATGGTTATTGTTTTTTAAATGTATTGCAAGCGCTGTCTTGTCATTTCCAGCTCTTATATCGTAATTATACTGTTTTAAACCTATTTTCGAGCTTTTGCATCGTTTCCCCGATGTAGACTTGATCACAGTCTTTACATTGTATTTTGTAGACTACATTAGTTTTTTTTCAATTTTGTCTTTCAAGTTGTTGTGAAAAATGTCTTTTACTTCCAAATTTTTAACTACTTCCAAGGTTTTAATCCAAATTTTATTCTATCGCAATCAAAAATGTTGAAGGTTTTTTGGATATTTTCTGACAAACCTTTTATATATGTCAGGGATTTGTAAACAAAATTGGTATCAGTTTGGATTTTGGGGGGGATGGTGTTTGTTAATGCCGTATACCAGAATTTATTTATTAAGTTTATAGGGTAACTATTTTTTATGAGTTTGTTAAATAATTTGTTTTTTAGTTCCGGGATGTGTTTTTTATCAGTGAGAGAAATGCTTTTTTTTTTATAAGGTTAAGGACAGTGTTTCTTTTTTGGTAAAAGGGATGGGAGGAATGGTAATTTAGGAATAAGCCTTTCTTTATTTCTTTTTCGAACCATATGGTGGAGATATTTCCATTTTCTTCTTTTATAAGAGTTATATCTAGGTAGTTTATTTTATTTTCAGTTTCTTTTTCCATAGTGAAAACTATGTTTTTATTTTGGGTGTTGAAAATTTTAAAAGTTTCTTCTACATAAGACGTTTTAGTTATTATAATTAGATCGTCAGCGTATTTGGCTATGAATTTGGGTTTTATAGCTAGTTTTTCTATGGCTTGGGTTATGAGTTCATATTGCCCTACATACTAGTATAGCTTGTAAAAACACCTACCTAGAGATCATCAAATTCATATAAATTCATTTATAAAAATTTCGCTTGGGGTCCCGTTGAGTTGTCTGTACAGATGGGAGTTGTATAATATGTAATTGTTTCCGCATATGAATTTAATGATCTCTAGGTAGGTGTTTTTAAAAGCTTTAGAATAAAATTTGGTTGCGATAGAATAAAATTTGGATTAAAACCAACAAATAAAGTAAAAGACATTTTTCACAACAACTTGAAAGACAAAATTGAAAAAAAGGAAAAAAACTAATGTAGTCTACAAAATACAATGTAAAGACTGTGATCAAGTCTACATCGGGGAAACAATGCAAAAGCTCGAAAATAGGTTAAAACAGCATAATTACGATATAAGAGCTGGAAATGACAAGACAGCGTTTGCAATACATTTAAAAAACAATAACCATCAAATAGACCAGGAAAAAACTATAATACTTGACTCTGAAAAACATGAATCAAAAAGAAAATACCTAGAAGCTGCGTACATAACCACAACAAAAAACACGATGAACCACAAATCTGACTCCAGGGACATAAACAAGTACTATTCTGCTATATTAAACATAAAATAACTCTCGTAAGTTTAAATTGAATTTCCCCGCCAAAACCACATAAAATAATTAAGGTTTTACGCCAAGTTTAATATTTCTTTTTAAATTTAAAAACAATACCACAGTCTTATTTTAATTAAACAACCCATTTGTAAAGTTTTAATTTGATTTTTAAGTTTTAACAAATTGTATTCTAGACTCTAGACATGAATAAGAAGGTTCGACTTAGGTTACCAACGAAACGAATTACCACCTGTTCTTGTTACTAGTTTTTTGTTTTTGTTAATGTTATTCGATAGTTTTAAAGTTTGTATATAGTTAATTTTTATTTTATGATATCGACAGAAGTGTTTCCGGTGGATGTGATAAGATGACGACCCCAATACATTTGGGAGAGACAACCTTTTCTTTTTAATATATCTTACTTTTGACACTGGATGTACCTAGGCACTCGAACGGTAGGATAAAAAACCATTTTTTCTAAAAGAAAACGATATTTTAGAATTAAAAAACAACTATTGTATTTAAGTTTTAAAAATTATATATAAAAAAATGATGTTTCAGGCACGTCTATGCCCCGGAGGGGGGCGAAATATAGCCACTTCGTGACATG